>PYST01000011.1:74618-251930 GCA_003049485.1 Ophioceras dolichostomum
GGGGGGGGGCAAATGGAGAGGGAGCGCACACACTATCGGGGATGGCCACAAGTGGGCTGCTGTGCTGCCCGCATGGCCATTCCCGAGTACTGGGTAAGTCTGAAAATAATCTGGCCAGTCGGCTTGGCGCCGAAAAGGTTCACGGAACAAAAAGGCTGGAGAAGGGGGGAGTCGCTGTTACTCGGCTCCGATTTCCCGACTCAGTCTTTGATAAGGGGAGGGCTGGATGAGAGTCTATCGTTTAGACCACGTGCATGGCCTCTACTGTACAACTTTACAGTCAACATCAACGGTAGAGAAATATACAACTGGGAATGGTTTGTACAAGAAGAGTTGAGAATTGATGGTTGAGAGTAGAGAGTCTAAACGCAAGGCCGGTTCGAACCGAACCGCTGTATGCCGTAGCCATGAGTCCAAGGTACGCTATGTATCCGCCGAGGCCGTACCAACGCCGACTTGGAATAAGTTGAGGTTCCCTGTAAGTCCCTGAATATCAAACTTGAGCTAAGATTTTTGATAGGATGGCTGTGGCGTTAGCAGGACTGCACCGTGGACGGGAGGTAGGGAGTAGAGACTTACAAAGCTGTCCCATTCCCAATCACCCATGTCCGTATCCAGCCCAAATCCGTTATCAGCCATGGCCCCAAAAGCCATCAGCCTCTCATCCTCAGGCGTAAAAGGCGCGTCCGCAGCAGCCATATCCACGTCGCCGCCCCCGTCTTCGCCGCCGCTGCTGAGACGTGCCACCGCCGTCGTCAATCTTCCTCCACCAGCCTGTGCGGCCGATGCATGGAGCGGAGGAAGAGGCAGGCGCTCGTCTTCCGGCACGGGCCCGTTCTCCATGCGGGCGGCGACGGCCTTGAGGATCTCGTAGCAGCGGCCCGCGCCCTCGCCGAGCCCCTTGAGGATCGTCTGCCTGATCTCGGCATCGGACTCGCCGCGCTGGAGCGAGTCTGCGTGCGCGATGAGGCTGTGGAAGAAGAGGTGGCCTTTTATGTTGGTCTCGCCCGCCTCCAGCCGCTCGCCCGTGACGCTTCCGGCGAACCGGAGGGCTTCGATGAGCTCTTGGTACGGCACGACGCCGAGGCCGATCGTGGTCGGGGGCGCGGAGGAACCGCCCACTGAAGACGAGTGGATACCGCCGCCGCTTGCGTCTCCGCTGGACGGCTGGGCGGTGCCGGTGCCGGTGGGCGAGCCGACCCTAAGGTAGGAGGGCAGGGAGAGGTCGCGCTCGATCCCTGTGCTGAGCTTGGCGGCGCGCTCCTCCTCCAGCTGCCAGAAGAGCTCGGCGGCCAGGATCATGTTGCTCTGGTATGTGATAGCGCGGTACGGTCCGGCGCCGTTGATGCAGACCCGCCTGTAGTCCGCTCGGCCGGGGGATATCGGCGGCGGCGACGCCGATTCAGGGGAGGCAGGGGAGCCGTCGAGAATGTTCTTGAAGTTGAGGGCACGGTGCATCTTCAGAGAGGTCTCGACTGAGATCTTGCGGGAGAAGTAGTATCGGGGATCACGCTGCGAGGCCGCCTGCCACGGGATGTGCATTGCGGTCAGGTAACGGTGCATGGCCTGCTCGGTCAACAGCAGTTGGAAATCTGATGGTCCGTTGGGCCTTTCGGGTTCGGCACGGGGGCGGAACGACTGGAGGACTACAGCCAGGGAACGACAAGCGGTGGACATCTCGGTGCTCAGCCTCAGGGTCATGTCGTAGACGTTGCGGCAGCGGAAGTCGTTGAGATAATGTGCGATGGCCAGCCGCGTGGGGAATGATCGGTATAGTGCGATCTGCACTGACGATTGTGTGAAGCAGTCCGCAGGCTTGGGGCCGGACGTGGCTTCCCTTCCATTGGGCTCGCCGACCAGCTGGTCATCATCGTAGTTGGAAGGCGGCTTTGTGTCAAAGTCCGAGAGCGAGATGGCGGCGGGGCCTCCTGAATCGATGCTTGCTTGCAGGGAGATCTCCAGGATGGTGATCCAAAGCCGCCGGCGCAGCTCGGCGCGGAGTTTAGACATGGGGACCAGGCAGTCTGGGTCTCGGTGCAGGCCCATGTAGACGGCAGAGCGGTAGAGCTCCCCCACCGAGATCCATACGAGATCCGCCCCTATCGCAGTCGTCTCGCGGGCGAAGTGGAGGAGGCACATGTTCTGGAGTCCGGAGAGGGTGAGGCGGGACTTGAGCGACGGCGAAGGGTTCGGGGACGGCGCGATCACCCAGTACTGGCCCTCCATGATCCACTGGATCGCCAGCTGCCGGAGCGAGAAGCGCTCGTCGTAGAGGCATGCACCGATGGCCATGACGAGCTGCATCTGGACGACGAAGGTTCTGTACGCGCCGGCCGGGTTCTCCCAGTACCGCCGGTAGTCTGCTAGGAAGCTCGGCACGTGGAGGATTCGGTAGACGGTCTCGAAGGTACGGAGATACCCGTCGACCAGCTTGTCGCAAATCTCCCGAGAAGGGATGCGTGAGCCTGGGGTCTGCGGCACGACGGCCGGGAGGCGCGCGGCTTTGATGGCACGGCCAAGCCTCTTGCACCTCGCCAGGGGCTCCCATAATGGCGATCGGAAGGTCTCCTCGGCCTTGATGATGTCGAGTTGGGTGGAAAACTGTGCCGGGGGCAGGACAAAGATCTAAGAGTTAGTCTAAGTTAGGGGCTGGATGGGCTCTCAAGATGTTTGGAAAGACAATGGTGATGAACAGGACCAACAGGGCCTGCACATATCACATATGGTGTAGCTTACCAGACAGGCGCTTTGGAGGTAGTGGCTAGGCCCGTAGTACCTCGTCTTGGCCAGCGTGCCTTTGCCCGGCTGGATGACGGGGAGCGCGCCAATCAGCGCGTTGCTGCGCGGCGGGTTGCTGTCGAGCTTGCTCGTGCTCGTGCCTGTGCTCGTGCCTAGGACCTGGGAGAGCCGCTCCTCTAGTTCTCGGACCCGATCGGTCAAGAGGGTGATCGTCGAGGACCCGGAGAAGTGACTCGAGGGGGTCCTTCGACCGGACTCAGAGGCGTCTTCCTTGCTGGAGGGGGCGGCAAGGGTCACGGGGACGCTCGAGCCGGTGAAGGGGGAGTCTACCTCGGCGATGGAGCTCGCAGGAAGCAGGTCCGGTTGGCGGGGCACATCGAGATAGGGCCACACCGACGAGGAGACAGGCTCATTGCTGTTGCCACCCCCGGTGCCACTACCATTGCCAGGGCGAGAGGCAGCGGGAGCAAGTGGGGGTGCCGTGCGTCTCACCACGTGTTGGGGCTCTGCCTGGTACGTGCATTGCGATGACCGATGTGCGCGGATGCAGTTTGTGCATGGGATGTTCCGGCAGCATCGTACTTTCCGGCGCCGGCACTGAATTTGACGGGAGATGAGAAAATTGGCGGTGAGCAGAGGGCATCATAGCACATCGAGGGGAATTGGCTCAGGGGAGAACTCAGGGGGCACTATTCCGTACAGGCCCCGCTAAGAGATGGGGCCTGACTTGACGAACCTCTTCGCATGCCAAGGCCGGTCGCCTACGCTTCTTCTCCAGCTGGGCACCAGCACGGCGTTCCGGAGGCGTCGTCTGCTCCGGTTCGTCACTGGAGTCCGGCATTTTCAATTGGTTGATTCGTTCGCTTTCAGCGAACAGAGGGGCCAAAAGAACCGCAACCAGGCCACATTAGCCAACAAATAAAGTGGGAAAATCGACGGAGATGCGGAAGTAGGGAAAGGAGAGGCCTGGGAAAGAGACCTGGAGTAGGTCTCGTCAAATCAGTAATGAACCGGCGGGCATGTAGCTGTAGCGATGGACTTACACTATGGACAGCGCCCCTTGAGTGTTCGGGGAATTGGGCTTCGGCCGAGCTGAGCCTGATCCTGCTGCGATTATGATCCTAACAGAGAGTACCTAAGAATCTGCTTGCATCACGATATTGAAAAGGTAACTAAGATAGATCCGTACCAGGCTCTAGCGGCGCTCGGGGCTGCCCACCAATCAGAGCCAGCTGGAGCTGACCCTTCTCGCACCAACTCGGCGGTGTGGGGACGGGGATATCGCACTGCACCCTAGGAAGCCTGTATATCACCAAATGCGGATGACTTAGCACCCGGACCGAGACGGTTTAGGGGCAGCTCGGCTTCCACCTCGGGACGCGAGCGAGATTCGTGATGATTTGGGCAATGCGAGACGGACATATCGCTTGCGGGAACATGGCATGGGCTGGTTGGCGATCTTGGCCCGCGTTCGCGTGTCGGCGTGGAGTTGTTTTTGTTGTAGGCCCCGTGCCATAAATGGTTAATATGGGCTCACGCAAGAATCGTGGATGGGAGGTTGATATGTCCATGAAGAGTTGGATGCGCACACACAGTTTCGTTTTCTCGTCGAATTGACATCTCAGATCGCTGCTGCTGCTGCTCTTTTCCCTGTTCCTCCAGCTAGCCCGTCATGGCCTCATCTTCAACAGATTCTGATATTAAACTTGGCCAGGACCGCAAAGGCCAGCCTGATGCCGGATCCTACGACCCATCGAGGGAGGAGAAGGCCGAAACTCTGAATGAGGAAGGCGTCCCAGGTGCCGACGACTATCCGGAGGGCGGCACTCGAGCGTGGATGGTGGCAGCCGGCACGGCCGGCATGCTGTTCAGCACGCTGGGCATGGCGAACTCGTTCGGTGTCTTCCAAGCCTACTACATGACCCACCAGCTCCAGAACGAATCGCCCGACAACATCTCGTGGATCGGCGGCCTTCAGGTGTTTTTTGTCTTCGCGGCCGGTATCGTTGGCGGCCCGCTCTTCGATCGGTTTGGTGCCTGGGTAGGCATCGTTCTGCTGCCCCCTTTCTACTTTCTCGGCCGTCTTGGGCGTCAGTCAGGCTAATTAGCTAACCCTAGGCAACCCTCTTCACAGGTGATGCGCCCAGCCGCTGTGGTGTACATATTTGCCATAATGATGACCAGTCTGTGCACAGAGTATTGGCAGCTCCTGCTTGCTCAGGGCATCCTGACCGGGTTCTCGTGCGGCCTCGTGATGTCGCCCGGCATGGCGGCGACGTCGCAATACTTCCACAAACGCCGTGGCGCCGCCATCGGCATCGCCATCACTGGCAGCTCCTTCGGCGCTGTCGTCTTCCCCCTCATCTTGGCTAAGATGCTTAACGAGTCTAGTATCGGCTTCGGGTGGTCGGTGCGAATCATCGGCTTCATTCTCATCCCGGTGTTGACATTCAGCTCTATTGCGATCAAAGCCCGTCTGCCGCCCCGACAGACCCGATTCTTGTTGCCATCGGCGTTCAAAAAGCCACTCTACAACCTCCTGATTGCTGGCCAGTTCACTCTGATGACCGGAATGTTCACGCCCCTCTTTTACTTGCCCAGCTACGCCGAATCGAACGGGATGAACCCCACCCTGGCGGGCTATCTCATCGCCATGCTGAACGGCGCTTCTGCCTTCGGCCGCGTCATCCCGGGCATCCTGGCAGATAAGTTGGGGCGCCTGAACATGCTCGCCGCGATGGGCTTCGCAACCGGCATCATAATACTGTGCTGGACCAAGGTGGAGGGCACGGCTGGCACTGTGGTGTACGCCGTCGCGTTCGGTTTCGCCTCGGGAGCGCTTGCCTCAGGCGGTATTGCGGCCTTGTCTCTGTGCCCAGATGACCCCAGAGACATCGGCACGTATCTCGGGATGGGCATGGCTATATCGGCGTTCTCTGCTCTCCTGGGACCGCCCGTCACCGGTGCTATGTTGAAGGAGTACCATGGGTTCCTTGAGATATCGATCTTCGGAGGGGTGCTCAGTCTTGCAGGTGCATCCATGGTTGTAGTCGGGAAGTTTTTCACCAAAGAGGGCATATTTGGAAAAGTTTGAGATCTAGATAAAGGGGCGGGCGAGCCTTGGAGAGAATGTCGAAGCACCCGGGGTGACAGGAGCTGGGGGAGTAGGAAGGGGGGCTAAGGGTCTATAGGTCGTCCGAAGTGCTGGTCAAGAGGGTAACGATGAGGGGAACCGGCACATTTGTATAAGAAAATATGGGGTAGGGGGTAATGTGATATCTTTAAGAAACGCATAAAAGGAACAAAAAAGAAGATAGGTAGATTTGAAAATAGACCGGGAAGCCATTATCTGTAATCGGAATCGCCATGCCGAATTTTATCCCAATATTGATACAGTTGTACTCTGCAGAGAGACGACGACAATTCCACATTTTAACCCGCTAGACAAATGCATCGTCTCCTTTCCTCCAGAACGAGACCAAGCCGACTAAGGGATCGATCCTTCAGCCGGTCGAGGTCGAAATGGTCACCGCTCTCTCACTCCAAAAAAGACAGGGGTTTATAGGAGAAGCTGCAGTGGGTTCTCCACAACCTTCTTGAGCTCCTTCATCCACTCGGCTCCGACGGCGCCGTCAACCACCTTGTGGTCGAAGCTGGCCGTGACAACGATCTGGTCCTCCCACTCCACGCCCGTGCTGCCGTCCTCGTTTGCCACGGGCACAGCCACCTTCTGGGTTGTGCCGACGGCGAGGATGGCGGCCTGGGGTGGGTTGATAACCGCGGTGAAGCGCTCGACGGCGGGGTTCATACCCATGTTGGAAATGGATATGCTGCCGCCCTGGTATTCCTCTGGCTTGAGCTTGCCGTCCCTCGCTTTCTTGGCCAGCTCCTTGACGGCGGCCGAAATGCTCTCCAGGCCCTTGGTCTCGACGGCCTTTACGATCGGGGTGATCAAGCCAGTGGGAGTGGACACGGCAACGGACACGTCGACGGTGTTGAACTGGCGGATGAAGCCGTCGCGCCAGGACGAGTTGACGGCGGGAACCTTCTTAGACGCGACAGCCATGGCCTTGATCAGGAAGTCGTTGACGCTCAGCTTGTACTGGCCGTCAGCCGAACTGTTCAGGGCCTGGCGGAGCTTGAGAAGCTTGGACACCGAGAGGGACGACGAGACGAAGTAGTGCGGGTTCTCCTGGATTGACTCCTTGAGGCGGCTGGCAATCGTCTTGCGCATGCCGCTGATGGGGATATCCTGGTAAAGGGCACCAGCGGGGGCCGCCGCACTCGCCGGACCAGCAGGGGGGGAGGCCAACAGCTTCTTGACATCCTCCTCGGTGATCTTGCCGCCTTGGCCGGTGCCCTTGACGTCGTCGAGCTTGACGCCCTTCTCGATAGCCAGGCGTTTGGCGGCGGGTGTTGCATTGGGCTCTCTGTCGAGAGCGCTCTGCAGCTTTCCGCCCGAGGAGGCATCTTCTGGCTCTGGGGCAGGCGTGGGTGCGGGCGTGGAGGCGGTACTTGACGACTCCTCGGCGGGCTGCTTCTTCTCCTCCTTGGGCGCTGGAGCAGAGGCGTCACCGCCGGCATCGGCGAGTGTGAAGTTCTCGAAAGCTTTGACATCGGCACCTTCCTCGACCAGGACAGCAATTGGCTGTTCCAATAGGGATTGGAATAGTTAGAAGACGATTCGGTAGGGAACTGGGGCGGGTAGGTGTGTCGGGGTTGGGACGGAAGCATTTCGGAGTTGGAGGGTGAGATTCCCCGACGGACTACCTACGTTCCCAACGGCGATGTCCTTCTCGCCGGTCTCCTTCAGGATCTTCGCCAGGACGCCCTCCTCCTGGAACTCAAAGTCCATCTGAGCCTTGTCGGTCTCAATCTCGACGAGCACGTCGCCGGGAGCGATGCTGTCGCCGGGGCTCTTCTGCCACGCTCCAATGTTTCCGGCTGTCATCGTCGGAGAAAGCGCGGGCATCTTGACGATGGTGTGTGGCGGGTACGACGCGTACCATCTCGTCAATGAGGGGACGACATATCGCAAGCTGGCATTTTGGAGAGCGCGCCTCCCAAGCACCGGGGCGAGCATTGTGCGTAGAGGCGGACGAGGTCAATTGGGCGGATGCGAATGCGTGGACGTCAAGTCAAGTTGAAAGATGAGAAGACGGGGCGCCTTTTTTGATTCTTGACAGCTCCCAATTATTTTTTTGGGGCGGACAACGTTGGGACAGCTTCCGGAATGGTCTAACCGCTTTTGGCCCTAGCTTCCCGACAATCGGGGACGGGAATCCGATAAGCTGATAAGCTCAATTGTCGTCGGCACCCCAGCTCTCGGGAATGGAAACCTAGGCCCCAAAAGCGAGTCGATGGAGCTTTGCTTCACTTATTTTGGTCTCGTGAAGCTTTCTGTCGAATAGAGCTCGTCCAATGATCCGCATCCCATCATGTCTTCAAGCAAGTAGGATGGGATGGGGTCAAAGTTAATGCTGGCACGCTGCAATTGTATAGCTGCACTGGTGCAGAACTATGGTCCCTTCGCCTGTCAACCCCCGCTTCGATGGCCTGTGCCAGCTGCCGAAAGTACGCCCCCGAGGTTCCTCAATTGCGCAAACTCTCCCTGTTCAGATGCGAAACGGAAATGTTTATTCTGTACCCATCGTCCCGTATCATTAGGTAGTAGATCCTCAGTGGAAGAGGATTTTGGTTTCAGGGGAGGACGATGGCTTCGAGTTTCCACTGACCGCCATTCCTCAGTAGTGACTAACGAGTAACGAGAGATTGAGGATGCCTAATACGGAATGCAGTTCTACGTGTGCGGGTACGGAGGAGGACACCTGCACAGTAATGGAACAAGAGCAAAGCTCAGCCGCTAGGCGCTCAGCCACGCTGCCACATGCACGGGCGTCATCGCACACGCTGAATGAGCAGGATTCCGAACACTAAGAAAAAGCTCTGGGAGGGTTTAGCTGTCATCAACAGCAACACTTTAGACAAAGCGAATCTCCATTGGTACCACCACCCAAGAACCTAGAAAAGGCCAAACCGCAGCGCGGCCTCTAGCACGATCTGCCTCAGTCGAGAGAGGTTGCATCATCTACATCGCCAGCTTTGAAGCCAGAAGAATGCCTCAGCGCAATTGACGCCCCAGCTAGTCTAGCTGTTGCTGCCGTCGTCATCGGCCAACACCGCACCGACCGCCGTGCCGAACTACTGGGACGGCGCCCTTCCGTCTCGCCTCTCGTTCATCCGCCCCTTTCTTGCGGATGGCCCTTTGCCGCCCACGCTCCGCCCCGCCTCTACCACGTCTGCGCTCTCCACATTCGTCTAGGCCGGCCTCATGAGCTCGGCCAAGTTCGTGGTCTCGTCCTTGGAGGCGATCGCCAAGGATGCCCACCGGAACAGACAGCTATCCGATTCTGTCCAGACCGCGCTCGCGGCCATCAAGGAAAATGAGCCCAACCTCCCCGATCCCGAAGTCGTGTTCGCGCCGCTCCAGCTGGCCACCAAGTCGGGCAGCGTGCCACTGACCACAGCTGCTCTCGACACCATCGGCAAGCTCACCTCGTCGTCCTACTTCTCTCAACCCTCCCCGGGAGGCGCGGGGGCCGCCAAACTCATCGAACGCGCTATAGACACCATCTGCGATTGCTTCCAGGGCGAGACCACCCACGCCGATGTCCAGCTGCAGATCGTCAAGTCTCTGCTCGCCGCCGTCCTCAATGATAAGATCATCGTCCACGGCGCCGGCCTGCTCAAGGCTGTCCGCCAGGTCTACAACGTCTTCCTCCTGTCGAGGAGTCCCGTCAACCAGCAAGTTGCGCAGGGCACACTCACCCAGATGGCCGGGACCGTATTCGAGAGGGTCAAGACAAGACTGCATATGAAGGAGGCTCGCGCCCACCTCTCAAAGCTAAAACAAAGCACGAGCAACGTGACCTTCCCTCCTCCGGACTCGGTCAACAGTGGCGGCTCACACGATGCAGGAGGCAGCGACTCGCCCGACGCCGCCTCCGAGGACACGCCTGCTGACTCGCCTAAGGATGAATCCCCTAAGATTACACTCAAGGACCTGGAGCGCATGAAGAACTTCGACGACTCTAGCCTCGGCGAAGAACCCACCAGGGTCAGCCAGGTGAAGCCGATCAGGAAGGGCACTCGTTCCGTGTCGGAGCAGACCCAAGGCGACAGCTACCCAGAAGACAGCCCTGAGGCCCTGGATGTCGAAGACGAGGTGTACATCCGAGACGCTTACCTCGTCTTCCGCTCGTTCTGCAACCTTTCAACCAAGATCCTTTCCCAGGACCAGCTCTTCGACATCCGGGGACAGGCCATGCGGTCGAAACTGATCTCGCTACACCTCATCCACACGCTTCTGCACAACAACATCTCCGTTTTTGTATCCCCGGTCTGCACAATTACGAACACGAAAAGTAACGAGGCGACGAGCTTCCTCGAGGCGATCAAGTACTACCTCTGCCTCAGCATCACGCGCAACGGCGCGAGCTCCGTGGACAAGATTTTCGACGTCTGCTGCGAGGTCTTCTGGCTAATCCTCAAGTTTATGAGGGCATCCTTCAAGGTTCGTTCCCCATTCCCCGCTGCGTATTCTTGCCCCTGCCTCATGGTGTCTTCCCTATATTGTCGCCTGCATCTAGCTGCGCCTGGTTCCAGATGCGCCTGGTTCCAGCACTGAACTAACGCACTCTCCCTCTCTACCTCTATACACAGAAAGAGATAGAGGTCGTCTTGAACGAGATCTATCTTGCGTTGCTTGCCAGGAGGAACGCGCCGCTATCCCAGAAGCTCTACTTTGTCGGCATCCTCAACCGCCTTTGCGCCGACCCGCGCGCCCTGGTCGAGATCTACCTGAATTACGACTGCGATCGAAATGTCGACAACCTCTTCCAGACCATCATTGAAGACCTGTCCAAGTTCGCGACAGCTCCCGTGCCGATCACGCCCATCCAGGAGCAACAATTCGAAGAAAGACATTCGCGAACAAATACAGCCACCGACTGGCAGATGAAAGGGGCAATGCCGCCTCCTCTATCTGCCACGCAAATAGCACCTCACCACGAGCCTGAAACGGACATTCCGAAGGAGTATTCCTTGAAGCGCGTCTCTCTGGACTCCTTGGTGGAGGCGCTGAGGTCTCTGGTCAACTGGTCGCAGTCTGGCCGCCCTGATGGTAATGCTGGTGCGCTGACGGACGGGGAGAAAAGGGCGGCCTCGCTCGAAGATATCCGGGAGTCTCTCGACCCATCAGCGCGCGACAGCATATCAAGAGGCGAAACTCCAGCTCAACCGTCGACGCCGGTCGCCGACGACGATCCTGAGCAGCTAGTGAAGGAGAAGGCCCGGAAAACCGCCCTGTCAAACGCCATCCAGGTGTTCAACTTTAAGCCCAAGAAGGGCGTGGCTTTGATGATCAAGGAAGGCTTCATCGCTAGCGACAGCTCGAAGGACATCGCGGAGTTCCTTATTCAGGAGGAGCGCCTCGACAAGGCCCAGATCGGCGAGTACCTCGGCGAGGGCGAGCCCAAGAACATCGAGATTATGCACGCGTTCGTAGACACGATGGAGTTCACCAAGAAGCGGTTCGTCGATGCGCTGCGGCATTTTCTGCAGTCCTTCCGACTTCCCGGCGAGGCGCAGAAGATCGATCGGTTCATGCTGAAGTTCGCCAACCGCTACGTCATGGGCAACCCCAACGCGTTCGCCAACGCGGACACGGCATACGTCCTGGCGTACTCGGTGATCCTGCTCAACACCGACCTGCACAGCACCAAAATTGCCCGGCGTATGAGCAAAGAGGACTTTATCAAGAACAACCGGGGAATCAACGACAACGCGGACCTTCCAGAGGATTACCTTCTCAGCATCTACGAAGAGATCGCCTCCAACGAGATCGTGCTCAATAGCGAGCGGCAGGCTGCCGCAGCGGCCGGGACGCTTCCCCCACAGGCCACAGGCATCGCCGCTGGTATTGGTCAGGCATTCTCGAACGTCGGCCGGGATCTCCAACGCGAGGCGTACGTGCAGCAGTCCGAGGAGATCTCGATCCGCTCCGAGCAGCTCTTCAAGAACCTCTTCAAGAGCCAGCGCCGGAACGCAGAGATGGCGGGTATCAAGTTCATCCCTGCCACCTCGTTCAAGCACGTCGGCCCCATGTTCGACGTGACGTGGATGTCTTTCTTCTCGGCTCTGTCCAGCCAGATGCAGAGGGCATTGAACCTGGAGGTGATCAAGCTGTGCCTAGAGGGGATGAAGCTGGCGATTAAGATCGCCTGCCTCTTCGATCTGGGCACCCCGCGCGAGGCATTCATCTCAGCGGTGAAGAACACCGCAAACCTGAACAACCACCAGGAAGTCTTCGCCAAGAACCTCGAGGCGGTGCGGGTCCTCCTAGAGCTCGGCTACACCGAGGGCAACTACCTCAAGCAGTCTTGGAAGGACATCCTGATGTGCGTCAGCCAGCTTGAGCGACTGCAGCTCATGGCTGGCGGCGTCGATGGGAGCGCTGTTCCAGACGTGTCCAAGGCGCGATTCATGGGCGGCCCCTCGCCGGCGAACGGTGGGGATCCACGCAAGTCGGCTCACACAAAGCGGCACCGCCCACGAGCGAACACCGGCCCACACGGCCTCTCGGTGGATGTGGCGAACGAAATCACTACCGACGAGATGATCAGGGTGATGGATCGCATCTTCACCAACACCGCCAACCTCAACGGCGAGGCTATCGCACACTTTGCACGAGCGCTGACCGAAGTCAGTTGGGATGAGATCAAGGTGGCCGGGTCCAACGACCGGCCGCGCATGTACAGCCTGCAGAAGATCGTGGAGATCAGCTACTACAACATGACGCGTGTGAGGTTCGAGTGGACGGCCATCTGGGACGTGCTGGGCGACCACTTCAACAACGCAGGCTGCCACGTGAACCAGGCGGTCGTGTTCTTCGCCATGGACTCGTTGAGGCAGCTCTCAGTGCGATTCATGGAGATCGAGGAGCTGGCCGGATTCAAGTTCCAGAAAGACTTCCTCAAGCCGTTCGAGCACGTCATGGCCAACTCGAGCGACGTGCGAGTCAAGGAGCTTGTGCTGCGGTGTCTGATCCAGATGATCCAGGCCCGGGGCGAGAACATCCGGTCCGGATGGCGCACCATGTTCGGCGCCTTCACCGTGGCGGCGCGCGACCCCGCCGAGAGCATCGTCAACCTGGCGTTCGAGAACGTGTCGCAGGTCTACAAGACGCGCTTCGGCGCCGTCATCTCGCAGGGCGCCTTCACCGACCTGATCGTGTGCCTGACGGAGTTCTCCAAGAACATGAAGTTCCAGAAGAAGAGCCTGCAGGCTATGGAAATGCTCAAGTCCCTCATCCCGCGCATGCTCAAGGCGCCAGAGTGCCCGCTGTCGCAGCGGTCTGGGCCTGCCACGAGCTCGGCGGCGGGCAACGGTACTGGCGTAAGTACTGGCCCCGTCGCCAGCCTGGGTACCGTCTCAGCTGAGGCGGCTATTAAGTCGCCTGGTCCTAAGAACCGCACGTCGGTCGAGGAAGCCTTCTGGTTCCCCGTGCTGTTTGCCTTCCACGATGTGCTGATGACCGGCGAGGACCTTGAGGTCCGGTCAAACGCCCTCAACTACTTCTTCGAGGCACTGCTGCGCTACGGGGGCGACTTCCCGCCCGAGTTCTGGGACACGCTCTGGCGTCAGCAGCTGTACCCGATCTTTATGGTGCTGCGGTCGCGACCCGAGATGTCGAACGTGTTGAGCCACGAGGAGCTGTCAGTGTGGCTATCAACCACGATGATACAGGCGTTGCGCAACATGATCACGCTCTTCACCCACTACTTTGAGGCGCTGGAGTACATGCTGGACCGCTTCCTCGAGCTGCTGGCCCTGTGCATCTGCCAGGAGAACGACACCATCGCCCGCATCGGCAGCAACTGCCTGCAGCAGCTCATACTCCAGAACGTGACTAAGTTCACTCCGGAGCACTGGGCCAAGATTGTGGGTGCCTTCTGCGAGCTGTTCGAGCGCACAACGGCGTACCAGCTCTTCTCCGCCACGACCATCAACTCGACGGCGTCTCTGTCGCCTCCTCCGAGCGGTCTCGACTTCGGGGGTGCGCTGAGCCCCGGCCTGGAATCGCCGCAGATGGATGAGAAGTCGCTCAAAATCAATGGGGCCGAGAGGAACGGTTTCCCGTCTGAATCGTCCGATTCTCCCATGGAAGACCCAGACCGAGACCACCACCAACACCAGCAAGACGACAACGGGGACCAGGATCCCCTCCGGACACCCACGGCCGTCTCCACGTCGGCCTCTACATCTACAACCACGGCGACAACAAACCTGTCGAGCATCCCCCCGAGCGTCCCCTCACCGCAGCTGGAGGACTACAAGCCCTCTAACAACCTGCAGCAGCAGCCCGTCGTCGTTACGGCCGCGCGCCGGCGCTTCTTCAACCGCATCATCTCGCGCTGCGTGCTGCAGCTACTGATGATCGAGACGGTCAACGAGCTGTTCAGCAACAGCGCCGTGTACGCGCAGATCCCCTCGCAGGAGCTGCTGCGGCTGATGGGCCTCCTCAAGAAGTCGTTCCTGTTCGCCCGCCGCTTCAATAACGACAAGGATCTGCGCATGAGGCTGTGGCGGGAGGGCTTCATGAAGCAGCCGCCCAACCTGCTGAAGCAGGAGTCCGGCTCCGCGGCGACGTACGTCTCGATCCTGTTCCGCATGTTCGCCGACCAGGCCGCCGAGCGCCAGGGGAGCAAGGCGGACGTCGAGGACGCGCTGGTCCCGCTGTGCAAGGACATCATCCGGGGGTACGTCTCGCTCGAGGAGGAGTCGCAGCACCGCAACATCGTGGCCTGGCGGCCCGTCGTCGTCGACGTGCTCGAGGGCTACGCCGCCTTCCCCGACCGCGCGTTCCGCAGCCACGTCGCGGCGTTCTACCCGCTCGTCGTCGAGCTGGTCGCCAAGGAGCTGAGCGGCGAGCTGAGGGGTGCGCTGCTGCTCGTGCTGCGCCGCGTGGGCGAGGTCGAGCTGGGAATCGAGGGCATGGCCGCCAATAGCATCAGCAGGGGCGGCGGCGGGGGTGCGCACGGTCGGTCCGGGAGCATCGCTGGTGGTGGGGGGAACGGCAGGCGCGATAGTGTGTTGACTGCTTCGACGGAGGGGCCGAACAGCGCGGTGGAGGTCGATAGCGGTGATGCGAGCACGAAGTTCTTGGGCCGGTCGTCGTAATCCCCTGTCCCGTCCCGTCCCGTCTCCTTGATGAGGCCGCTTGGTGGAGGTGGAAGTGGAAGTGGAAGTGGAGCTGAAGCCGCAGCGCAGGACGGCGGCGGGCTCGTCTTTTCATCATGCTGCATGCAGGTTCTTGTTCAATATACTTTCCTGTCTTTGCATTCTTCGGGGTATTCACCATATAGATTTCTTCCCGACGCGCACACCTATATCCCTACTTGGTGGCTGGCGACCGGCGACCGGCGTGAGCGGTTGTTCAGAGCCACATTAAAAAGTCTGCCGCGTTTTCCTTTCCCTTTCTTCGCATTCTGTTTTTGTTGTTTTCTTATCCTCTGTCTTCATTCTCTCTTTCGCCCACACACCCCTTTCGGTTCGGGTGTGCCAGTGCCTGTTGGTGATGGCGCTTTTGGGTTTTGAGACGTGTACAATGCTCTGCTTCCCTTCGAGAAAAGAACTGGCAATAAAATATATCAAAATATTACCTATGTTAAAAGCATCCCTGTAATTCCTCTTGCCTGTGACCGCGATGTTGGCTACAGGTATTTACAGATCCACCGTTGAGCCTCATTTCCTTGGCGAGAACCCTCCTTGTCGTCGAGTGCGCCATGGGGAAGCAGCAGGTGGATGACCCGAGGATATCAGCAGCATTTAGCTCGTTGTCTAAATAATATGCACTTGGCTTTGTACAGTACACGTCCGTCTTGGGAGACATGCCAAGAACCTCGCCGACCTCCATCCGACCTGAGATAGCGGCTACTTCTACTACGCAATCAATACTCTGCTTATGACTTCCCCGGTGTGGCGGAGATGAGATAGGATATGGCTTGTTGGGAGATGGGCTGATGGGAGGCCCCATGAGTCGAGGTCCGAGCTCCATCTTGCCTTCGTCCCTTTTCCGCTGGCAAGTATGAGTCACGGACGTTGGTAGCAAACAAAAAACATCAAGTGCGCCGTCGCTTTGGAAACGAAACCAGATCCCACCTCTTCCCTGAGATGCCAGATACCACAGCCCCGGCTTTTTCGGAGACCTACTCCGTACCGTCCGCCAACCGCAACCCCATCAGCCCACCCTCGTCGCCGGCGGCGGCATCAACTCCGTCACCCATCTCCTCAGCCCCGCCGCCTCATCCGGCACCACGCGATCGGGCAGTGTCTCGAGCGAAGCCGTCAACGACTCGTCCTCAGCACTGACCTCCCTGAGCAGACCGCGCATCCTCTCGGTCTTGAACGCCGACGGCTCCGACAGCCGCGTGGAGCACACGAGCGTCTCGAGGAAGTCGACCAGCAGCATGCGCAGGAGGGGGTCCTCGTCGCGATCCACCATGCGGAGCGCGGCGTAGTTCAGGAGGCTGTCTGAGCTGTTGGAGACGCGGTGGCCGGGGAGCAGGTTGGGGAAGTCGCAGCGCGCGAGGGCGGCGAAGTTGATCAGGGCGAGGCGCGGGAGGACGCGGAGGAGGCGACCTTGTGCTAGGGAGCGCTGCTGGTAGTGGTGGTGGTTGTTGGGACCTGCGGGCGTCCCGTTCGCGGTGGTGGTGGCGTCGAGGCGGCGGCCTTCGCAGAGGTCGATGAGCAGGCCGAACACGTCGCGGTCTTGGAACAGTCTGCGCCAGAGCTTGCCGTGGCCAGGGGATTTGCGCTTGGCAAGTTGCTGCTGCTGCTCCTGAGAATCACGTGGTGGTGGCGGGGGAGGCAGCTCGCAGTCTGTTTCCAGCAGGTCGATCAGCGTGCGGGCGCCGCACTCGCCGACCTCGACTTCTGGGGACGACAGCCAGCGGATGAGGAATTCTGTGACGAGCGGCGTCGAGACAGACAAGATGGCGGCGTCGGCAGGGGTGGCGGCCGCTTTGTGCAGGATGGCCATGCCCAGGACGTTTGCCGAGGGCGCCGGAGAGCGGAGGGCCTGGATGAGCTCGTCCTCGGAGGTGATGGAGAGGACTTGCGAGAAGGATGTGGGCTGGAGGAGCTTCAGGGCTAGGGAGCACAGCGCGACGGGGTCGCCGTGGTAGGTCTTGAGGATGGAGGCGACCTTGGGAAGGAGGCGAGGGACGAGGGCTGGGATGTTGGCTTCTGTGAGCTGGAGCTCGACGTGGTCGAACAGGGGCGCGTTGATGGGGCTGTCTGGGTTGTCGGTGAGCTCGTCGAGGTGCTGGTCGAGCTCCTCGAGGCGGGTGATTGGGAGGTTGTCCATGGTGTGCTGGCTGGCGCGAGTTGGAAACGGTCTTGCTCGTAGGGTAGGGAGACAGATCAGCTTGCAGGCATGGATAAGAGAAAGGGAGAATCGTGTACCACCGGACGAGACCAAAGAGCAGGCTAGCGACCGTGTATCAAATTACTATGGGCGAGGCGGCGTCAGAGCGAGGATGCCTGCCGTTGGGAGCCGGGAGCTGGGATTCCCCGCTGTGGGGCGAGGGGAGCTCCCCTGATGAGTGCTACGGCTTGGGTTCCACTCCGTCGGACTTAACCCCGCTAAAGTTTTCAGGCGCAGCAATTCAAGAGCACCGTCACATCACTATTTTGTTATGTTAGGCTGTGCTGCTGACTCTTTCTCTTGTCATTCCAATCAATCGCAAAGGGCCATCTCTCATTCGGCCCGTTATCTGCTTAAGACACAGTTTCGCGATGTCTCGGGGCGGCCGAGGTGGTGGAAGGGGTGGCCGTGGCGGCGCGGCTGCCCGCGGTCTCCTGGCCGGTGTCGCATGGGCCAATGATCCGAATATGAAGGCGGATATACGCCCTTCCGAGGTCTTCCCAGTATGCATCCAACCTCTCAGTTCGATGTCCCCGACCTAAGCGCCGAAAGCTCGATGTCTAGTACACCAGTCCTTTGGCTAACATCCTGTCTTCTATTCCATTCTCTCAGGAATACGTCGTCCCCGTCGCAACACCACTCTCAGCGCAAGAGAAGGCGCAAGTTTCCTCGTACCTCCTCGTCCGCGAACAAATACACGAAGGGCCACTGTACACACGAACGCGCACATGGAACGCCGACCCGGATGCGCCGCAGCGGACATACGGCCAGGAGCAGCTAAACCAACGATACGGGCTCAAGAGCAAGGCCACCGTCGACCCGTTCTACTCCCTGCCCAGCTACTCCGAGCGGCTCACAGACCAGAAGGAGCGCACATTACCGGACCTTTCATCAATACCATTCAGTGAGTACTTTGCTCTCTGTCCCTCTCCACCCTTACTTCTCGCTTGTGAGGCAGTTAAGGCTAACCAGGACCGATTTGCCCCCCACGCAACAGCAAAACGATTCTTCCCTCCAGAGCTGCACGCCACGGTAGACGGCGACGACGGCCCGTCCAGGGGGCGCGCCAAGAAGAAGGTGCTGCTGCTGTCGGACGCGGTCGCGATCCGGACGGCGGAGGACATATTCGGGCGCAACGAGACCTCGGACGAACAAAAGCGGCGGCTGGAGGCGCTCGAAAAGGCCGAGAACGGCGGCGGCGACGGCGAGAACGACGGCGAGTTCATGGAGGACGACGACGACATGGCCGAGGAGGAGGTCGATGACGAGTACGAGGACTCGGACGAGGGCGACTATAACGCCGAGGCGTACTTTGATGGGAACGACTACGAGGATTATGATGATGGGGATGATGGAGCCGAGGGTATATATTGATGGGGATCTAGACGAGTGGCTGGTAGAACGCTCTTGGTTCTTTGTTGCTTACATTTTGGGTGAACTCCTTGTGCGATCGGCTGAGCTGGGGCGGCGTGTCCGGCTTCGTTTTAGTTCAAGTACCGAGGGAGACTCTGATTTAGACCCCGTATTAAATACCACGCAGTTCATGGGAGGACTATGATCACTAGGTGTGTTGGCTAGGTGTGGTTGGTCCTGGCATAAAAATAGTGTCGGGTGTAATGGTGTTGGCTAAAATCGCTCTACTGGGTGGTATCGGAGGCCCCCCAGACCTACCAGTTCCTCCTACTGCCCCGGCCCCTTCCACCACCGCCAAAGCCGCCTCCTCTCCCAGACCCCATGCCCTGCTGCTGGTCATACCCGTAGCCCTGGCCCTGGTTCCCACCAAAGCCTGCACCACCGAAGTTCTGCCCCTGCCCTCCCTGGCCACCGCCTCCTCCACCAGCACCACCAGCACCGCCCGCGCCCTGCATGGCGGCGAACAGAGTAGCAGGGTCCATCTGGCTAGGGTCCATACCACTAGCCATCATCTGCTGCATCATAGCCTGCATCTCCGGTGGCATAGCGTCCATTCCCTGCATGCCAGCCATGCCCCCACCGCCGCCACCGCCGCCCGCTCCGGGTCCGCCACCGCCGCCTACACCTGCACCGCCAGCGCCAGCTCCGGAGCCAGGCATGCCGGGCATGGGCACGGCGGGCATCCCCGATAGCATCATCATGCTGTTGAACTCGTCCATCATCTTCTTGCTGCTCTGCGACATGGCCTCCTGGCTGTACTCCGTGCGCAGGGCCTGCTGCTTCTGCGCGTACATGGCCCAGCTGAACTCGTCGAAGCCGTAGTTGAAGTAGTCGCTGATGTCTGTGCCGGGCTTGCGCCAGGGGGCGTCGTTCTCTGGGAGGTCTGGGAGGGTGTTGTATTGCAAGTTAGCTAATGTGGGTGAGCAATGCTCTCACGGGAGGTGTAGAAACGACCAAGGCGAGAGAGAAAGGAGGACTAGTGAATGAAAAGACAACAAACAGACCTTCGTCAATGTTCACTTGCGTGATGGGCTTGCCGGTTGGCCTGTGTATGGGTACAGCGTACACGTCGAAGTTCGACTTCGAGACTTGAGGCGCCGCTTCCGCTCCCTTTGCCGTCGGCGCTGCGCCGTACTCCTTCTTAACTGGAGCCGTTTTCGCTGGGGCTGCCTCTGTCGATGATGTTGTCCTTTGTGGAATGTTTCTTATCTCGCTGTATTTTGATGTTCTGGAGCTTGCACAATTAGTTTCTCGGAGTGGTGAAAACATCTGCTGTTTCGGTGGTGTTCGTTGGGATGAAAGGGGGTCGCTCACGAGGGAGGTGCAGCTTTGGTGCCATCTTTCCGTTCGGTGATGATGTCGATGTCCTAGAAGAGGAGCGTCAGCAGACAGCAGGGGTACCTATGCAATCGCAGCAAAATAGAATCGCCGATTGGGACTCACTGAATCATCGTCGTCCTCATCCATCGCGCCGCCTTCGTCTTCCTCCTCACCCTCCTCCAAGTCTTCGTCATCCGTTTTGGGAGGAGCTGCTGGCTTGTCGGCAAGAGGTGCAGATGATTTGGAAGCTGCTGCTGGTGGAGCGGGAATGAGCATGGGCTCCTCGGGCGCGTAAAAGTCATCATCTTCATCCATTTCAACACTCATTTTGGGCGATATTCTTAGGCGCTCGTCGGTGTTTGCAGGCTGGAAAGCTGGAGCTTGGTTCGTCGAAAGGGAGCACTCAAGATCTCTCAAGAGCTCTCTGGTTAGGGGGGCAGCTTGAGGTGGAGGAACGCACGCCAAACCGGATTTGGTAGGCGGTCAAATAGTGTGGAGCATGTTTTAACCACTCTGGATCCACTCGCCGTCGCGACGCGATTGACGATGGCCCAAAATTATCTGATCCAAAGCATGGAATTCTTGTGTCAAAGAACATTCCAGCCGCACGCAACGTCCCAAACCGGAGGGTTCTCCTAGAACCCTAAGAGCTTAGCACAATGGCCCTCGCCCGCTCGGCAAGCGGGCCCGGAGGCCTAAGCATCAACACTGGCTCTGCCAATACCTTGTGAGCTCCTCCCGACACCCGGCGCCGTCATCTCCTCACTTCCATCCATCTGTCAACTACGTCGCCTGATGTCGTCGCGCCTCGTCGAATACTCTATCATATCCCACCCTAGGCAAAACTCAAGTGCTTAGTACTGACCATGAACTTTACATCTTTTTTCAGTGGCGCCAGCGCGTCAAGCCAACCGCCTCCAGCGGGTGGGCTGTTCGGCGCCTCCACGATACAAACGGCACCTTCTACGGGCCTCTTTGGTACAGCACCAGCTGCTGGTGCCAGTACCACAGGTGGTTCCGGGCTCTTCGGATCGGGACTGCAGACTACCGCGACGTCTCAGGCAGCCGCAGGAGGTGGACTGTTTGGGACAGGAACGGCGGGAGCGACTGCCCCAGCACAGACCGGCAGTCTATTCGGCGCTGCGACAAACACGGCTGCTGCCGCCCCAACTCAACCATCATTAGGAGGAGGGCTGTTCGGATCGGCCGCAGCCGCTACCACCCAGGCGCCTACAGGGGGGGGACTCTTCGGTTCGACGACGACTGCGGCGGCCCCAGCAGCGGGCGGCGGCCTGTTCGGAAGCACGATGGCCCAACCACAGCAACAGCAACAACAACAACCAGCCGCTAGTGGACTATTTGGGTCGTCCAGCGCATTTGGCGCGCCGCAGCAGCCCGCCGCTGCCAAGCCCAGCACAGGACTGTTTGGGATCAACCAGACGACAGGCCCTCCCTTGTTCCCCGGTGGCATTATGGGTGCCTTTGGCGGCGGCGGTCAACAAACCCAACAGCCGCAGGGGAGCCTCTTCGGGCGGACAATGGGTAGCCAAGTAGCCCCACCACCTGGGCTAACAATGGGCCAGTCTACGAACCAACAGCAGGTGGTTCCAGGTGTTCGGATCGACCTATCGAATCTCAAGGCGACTACTCGATTTAACGACCTTCAGGAGACGCTACAGAAGGAGATCATAGCCCTTGATCGCGGCATCCAGGCCGTCATGCAGCAGAGCCACGACGTGGACGCCTTCATGCCGGCCCACGGCGAGCAGCTCTCCGCCATCCCCAACGACGTCCGCTTCGTGACGCGCAAGTACGACGGCGCCTCGACGGCCCTCTCCTCCGACGCGCAGGCCGTCAAGGCCGTCCGCGAGCTCGTCCGCGTCGACGCCGACCACGCCAAGCTGAGCTTCAAGGCGGTCGACAACCTCAAGCTCCCCGCGCAGTACCACACGGCGGGCCTCTGGTCGGGCGGTAGGCCCCAGACCCACCACGAGTCAGCCGCCGCCGCCGCCGTGGCCGCCGCCTCGGCTTCCGCTTCCTCTTCCACGTCCACCGGCGACAGCAACTCGGACCTGATCAGCTTCTTCTCGCGCACCGCCGACGAGATGGACGCGCTGCTGCGCCGACTGCGCGACTCGCTGGGCGAGATCGAGTCGCACATGCAGGCCGTCAGCTCGAACCTGTTCGACCAGCTGCAGCGTGCCGCTGCCACCCGTGCTGGCCCCGACGGCGGCGCTTCGTCGTCTGGCGGCGGCGCCGCCCCCGCTTCTGCAGCCGCAGGCAATAGCGTCGCTGAGCTGGCCGAGGTGCTGCGCGGCTTCGAGGAGAGCATCATGACGGTCGCGTCCAAGGTCGGCAGCGCGAGGGAGGGTGTCACGGGTCTGCAGCTGGGGGAGTTCATGGGTACTAATGGCTTGGACGGGGGCGGCGCGTACTAAAGCTCATTTCATTAATTTGGTTGAACTAGACACGATGAACGGGCTTTGGCTGGCTTCGGGTTGATACTACTTTCATGTTAAATCCACTTTACGTTCAGGTTTCTGTTTCTGTTTTTCTTTCCACGCAGCATGGGAGTAGGGGCATCGCGTCACCCGGTTCTCTCAGATCAGTGTTTGCATATGTACTTGTAGCTGTTGGCAACATCGTTGGGAGCATCGTTGGGGGCATCGTTCTTTTGCTGGGTGCTCAGAAGAACCGTGGATGAGATGACGTTTGGCCAGGAGGCCGGCAGATACGGATACCCAGAATCTGTTGAGGCCACCGTGGCAAACATCGCTCTTGAGCACAACCGTCCGTTCTTCTCTGGCATGCATAGAGCACACCTGCGAGTTGCCAGGCGTGACATAACTGACGTGATCTGTCCATGCTGCACATGACTCACTGGCATGGGCCCACCTAGTCATCGTGATGGTCCGGGATATTACTGGAGAGACAATGATGCTATTAGCAGCCTACGCAGGTCTGGATGAAATGCGGCCCGAGCTTTCGGCAGCACCCTCATTGTAATGTATCGTATTGTACATTGTCCTGTAGTCTCCAGCATGCCGAACTATACCATGCAACGTGGTGTAACGTATATAGTAGGCACGTGCCTTTTTCTCGCAAAGCAGCTGTCAGATATGAGATATCAGAACAGTGATCGCAAAAGCCATCGATCTTCTCGTTTCCAGATCGGACCCACAGGAGGAGTTCTTGCGTGGGGCGATCGCGGGGAAGACACAGAAAGCTGCGGGAAGCAAAAAGTGACAAGTTTGCCACCGGGCACAGCTTTCAGTAATTCACTTGCTTTTTCGGTAGCTGCCTGGCGAGCTTCCCGAACGTTCGGGGAGCAAATAAGCTTTCAGGCGGGCGGGCAGAGCTGCAGCCAGCTTTCGACAGAGACTTTTCATTGGCTAAAGACTGAGGCTCTTGGTAGGAACGAGAGCAGCTATTGTTCCCACAGAGGGCGCTCATTGGCCAGAACCCGAGCTGAATCCAGCCAACCGTCTAGTCCCCAATTCACTCAGCAGCCTTGCGTTAGTTGCTTCTTGTGGCTGCCGAACATTCTCGGAGGAGGAGGCTTGCTGCCGTTTGCGGGACGAGCCGCTGTGGGCCATCATGGGGGGTGCTTATTTCAACCTCCAACCACCCCTCAGCCACGACCAGTGAAGGTTGTTCCTCCCGGATCCCTACGAGCTTTCACGCGTTCTGACGCGCTTTGAGCTAGCGCGCGTTTAGCTGGCTTGCGAGCAGAGGTAACGGTCATTCACGCGTGTTCTCAGCACCTCCCACTGCTGTGGCCCGAGCCTGAAGCCTTCGCGTGACTCTCATGAACGTCATAGAAAAGCTTTCGTACTTTCCAATAGAACATATCTGAAGTGAGAATAGCTTAGAAGGACGTAGATAAGCAGGCTTGGATGTGCTGAGAGCATGTGCCAGGAGCTTCGTTCCGCCCGTCTCTCGCAGATTTCCGTGGCCTTCTCTATCTTTGTCGGCCCACTGGCAGTTACTTCAATAGCAGACAAGCTATTCGGCTCGCGTAACTGAACAGAACAGCTTGAACTCTGCCCTAACTCCGTGACATTGTTAACGGTTACTGCCCCGGATCTATTGGTCGAAATACGTACTCCCTGGAGTTTGCTGAAGTTTCTAGGTTGAAAAGCCGAGGTCCCATCGGCTCAGAGAGCTTCCGGGAAGCTCTGTGCGACTCTAAAGGCCGTATTCAGGCAGCATATACTTTGGACGGGCAGGTTGCTGCGCCCTCCAGTTGTCGAGACAACCGACAGATAATAGGTGCCCCCGATGGGAATCACCTCAAATTCGCATGAGTGGATAGCCTCGCAGTGGTGCAACCAATGGGCAACGTACAAGTTTAAAGCAGCCGCAAGGCAGATTAGAAGTACAGAAGCCTAGAAGCCTAGAAGCCCATAGACTTTAACATCAGGACGCGCTAGATCGACGCATCTACAAGTCTCCGAATGGCCTCAACGGTATAACGGAGCTTGCCGCGCGATATCCCCACGCGATATCCCGACATTCCAAACATCGTCATCGTAGGAGGACAAGACGACACGCTACAGAAGGGACGTCGAAGAGCTTCCAGATTAGGCATAGGCTCCCCCCAAAGCGACGCGGTGGTCTAGGCCCCTCCCGGACTGGTCAACTTTCATTCACCGAAAAGAAGGAGCCGCGTCGCAAGGTAAAATCACTGGCAACGGCGACTGATGACCGGTCTACAGATTTGGGCAGTCGCCTCGCACGTGCACTCAAGGCATTCATCTTCAAAACGACACCTCCGCCAGCACTGAATTCACCTGATTGGCTTCATATTTCGGGGCATCCATTGACCGAAACAGAAAGTTTTCATTTGCATAACAGCCGACCCCCCGCTGCAACATATATCAATTGCAGTTTTTCCATTTTGATTGGAAACCTCGCAATTCTTTCGGTCTTCGTAACCTCCAAATCACTTTTCGTTATTCGGCAGTGTGAGCTCAGGTATGAAGGCGCCCGCCCTTTCCTTTTCCCGCAGGAGGTAGACCATTCCCAGAAGCCGTTCGCTCCCAGAGCAGGATCTCTCTTCCAAAGCACTCTAGCTTCTGCTTTCCTCGGTTCCCCCCAGTGAAGCTGACCTTAGTACTTCGACAGACAACCCAAAGCATCGACGATCAGCCCTCTTCTTGCTGTGTTCAATGTAAGCAATAGCCTCTTCCCCTTCCCATTTCCACCGGAGGAGCCACGCAAAAGCCCTTTTCCCAGCTGGCCACTTTATCAAGCCCCTATCGCTTTGCTAGCGGCAGAGTCGGGGCTCGGACCTAGAAGGCCACGTCCCCTGGATTGCCTCATTTGCCTGTCCTGCCTAGCACCCAACGATGGAGACTCAAGGAAAGGGGGTAGAAGCCAGGCAACCACTGCGTCGACGGCAAGGCTCTAGTAGAGCTTCTGCTGCTTTATCCCCCTGTAGGGCACTTCCACCTAAGCTCCAGATACCCAGGGATGGCCCGAGCGGGGATGAGGAGACAAAGAACTGACCTCTTTACTTACCACGCAGTTGCCCTGGACAAGAGAGCAACCATGGACCGACCTCCGCCACCACCCTCCTCAGGCCCTGGCTATGGGGCCGGTAACGGTGCTCCACGGCCGCAGTCGGGCTGCGGCAACCGGCGGCTTCTCCAGGCAGACCGTCTTGGCCCTGGCCGGTACCCTTACGATCGGTATGCCTCCGATCGATACGGCCAAGAAGGGCCCGAGCTCTCCCATGGTCCCCACGGCCCCCACGGCCCCCACGGCCCCCACGGCCTCCACGACGGTCTCGACTGGGACCACAGGGGCCAGCCGGGTCAACCATTCTCGCAGGCGTTGCAGCCTAGCGTGACGCTTGCGGGTGGCCCGGGCTACCACCACCCGTACCATGGCCCGAACGGCGTCCACGGCCCCCACGTCTTCCAGAACCACCACGGCCTCAGCCAGCCCTATGGGATGCCGTCGATCCAGGCCCCGGCTGATGGGCTTATGACCGGCAACCCCGTCCAGGACCAGGGCTACTGGACCGCGGATAGCTCGTCCCATCCGATGGGAATGCCGTTTGGAGGCAACTTCGTGTACAGCCACCAGCTGCTGCCTCCGGCAATCGGTCCCGACGGTCGCGGTCTCCCCGACAGCGGCGACGTGAGTCCCCTGACCCAGCCGCAGAATGGCCAGCCGCAAGCACGTGCCTCGATCGGAACCTCTTCCCGCGCCGCCCGCCGTATCAGGGACGAGGAGGACGAGATAGAGAAGGACCTCGTCGGCATGATGAAGACCAAGGATGCCGAGGCCTGTGCTGGGATGGTCAAGGACCTCGACCACGCAGCGGCCCTCATCGACTGCTACTCCCGGCGCAACGACACGCCGCACAAGAAGTCCGGCGACGGAGACTTCCCGACCGACATCGAGGAGCAGAAGAAGCTTTCCAAGAAGATTGTGGAGGCGATTCTCGATTTCACCGAGAACATCGATGGCACGCGCATGAAGAAATCGAAAAAGCGCAAGCTCAGCGACATCAGCGACGATCGCACCGCCCCTGCCAAGGACGACGAGGGTAAGCCGGAGGTCGAGTTCGTCGACGGCCATCAAGTCGAGCGAGTGAAGAAGCTCGAGCCGTACGAGGTGGCGCTCTTGGCTTGGCGTGTTCTGGTAAGGCCCATCTGTCTTTCTTGCCCCCGCCCCTCACCTCTCTTTTGATCTTGCAGAACAAAAGAATAAGGAAACAAGCAACGCGCCTTCTCTCTCCCGGGAGATTTGTAATTAGCACCTCAAACCTCCTTAACAAACAACAAACATCACTACCACTTCTCGACTCCACCGATCCATACAGTCACGCGCGCGCTCAACGGTTTGGTCAGCCGGGTGCAGCCGGGTGCCGGTCACGTTTGGGTGGTTATTCACGCGCGGAACCTGACTGTCAACTGACTTACATCTTCTACCATCCTATAAATAGTATGCCGCCCGGGATGTCCACGAGGGCCGCCTCAATATTCCCCCCTGGTCGAAGGACTGGAGCCAGTACAAGACGTACGACACCTTCGACGAGCGTCTCGACGATGTGCTGAAGGCTTTGCGGGTACGCCGAGATTATTCACTCTCATCCAACCCCATCTCAGTGAAGAAGCAGACAACTAACTCCTCATGTTTGATGATCGTGTCACTTGCAAACGCCTAGACCTCCAAGGCCATCGTCTGCGACTTGATCGCGGCCCCCTTCGTTTCCCGTCTGCTTGCCCATCCTCAAAAGGAGACGAACGTTAGTCGCTCCACTCCATCTCATTCCTGTCGCTTCACTTACTCACGCTCCTAGATCCTAAGACGGGATATGCTAACATCTAAAATTGTCATCGGCGGCCCCATCAACAGCGCAAGTCTTCCAACAAAAAGCAGAATATGGACCGAGACGCGCAAGTTAAAGCCGGCAACCGAGCAATCGAGAAAGGCTTTATCGTTGTTGATGATGCCGGGAACATTATGGAAAATAACGGAGGCCTCGTTGCTCCTGGTCACCCGCAGGTCCGGTCCAGCGCCTTGGCGAGGGCCCGCCAGGCGAGGGTGAACACCCGCACTGCCGTCCGCCCCGCTACCCGTCCGGCTACCCGTCCGGCCACCCGTACCGCCACCCGTACCGATTCGCAGGCTCGCTCCCAGGCTCGCTCCGATGAGCCCGACAAGAAGAAGAAGAAGAAGGACGGGAAACCCAAGACCCGTACCAAGAGCGACGACGAGCAGCAGGATGAGCAGCAGGAGGGGTCGCCTTCGTCCACTGCCACTGCGACGTCTCTCCAGCCAGAGCCGTCCAAGACGGAGCCGGCCACGCAGCCTGAGGCGTCCCAGCCCCAGTCTGGCATCACACTGTCCTCCGTCGACGGCGCTTCTTCTTTCGGCCCGGCGTCCGACTTCATCGACCCAGCCATCATGGACAGCAGCCGTCGCGCTTCCCTTCCGACCATGACCTCATTCTCCCCCGACTCTATCTGGAGGGACCGGCGCTTCCCGGCCGCAGATGGCCATCTGAGCTCGCATTCCACCTACCCCGATCCTGACATGGGAATCAAGACCCGCAACAGCATGAGCCCCGTCGAGGAGGTCTCCGAGAAGTGAGTTTCCTCATTTCATTTCTCTTTCCTCTTCCCCTGTTCAACTTCACCACACCACACCCACCCCTTAATCTCCCATCACATTCACCACAACAAGCTGCTAGTACAACAAAGCAGCTTGTATGATCTATATGCAAAGTACTACGCTTAAATTACACAGTCGTACGACATTGCTAACACTCATCAAACGCGACAACAGCAGCGCCTACCCTTCACTCCCCCCCACCCGCCAGAACAGCGGCGACAGCATCGCGACCGCCGTCCCGTCCCGCTCAACTACTATCACGTCCGCCACCACCCTCGACATCTCCATCGGACTCGGCGCCCCGTCGCCCATCACCGCACACCCTTCTACCGCTGCTGGCCCCACTGCTCGTCTTCCCATGTCAGCTCATCAGCAGCAGCTCATCATGATGCCGTGTCATTACATGCGCACCGGCCAGGGTCGCAACAAGGTGAACAACAACAACATCGCCGGCATCATGCGCGGCCAGGACATCCCCTTCACCGACGCCTTCGGTGCCGTCGCAGAGTACGACGACGAGGAGGCCGACGTGCAGTAAACTACCCTACCTTCCATCTCACCACCTACTACTATCAGTAGGTCGTAATGCCCAAGTCCTTACATGAAAAGGACATATTTTGGGGACGGAAATTTCGTGATGAATGACACCTCACTGTCGATCGCATGACATCCGACAGGTATGAATGACCGTGCCATTCCCAACCCTCTCACTCCCTCCTCACCGGTCTCTGATCCCGCGACAAGGAACGGCATAAATGAGCGACTCATTGACGCGATAGCTTCACTCACCAGCAGGATCCTCATCTTCCCCGCCTCACCTACCTACTTTTGCAACGGAGGCCGCCGCCATGACGCCTGCGCCAAGATCTCGCCAAAAGAGGGTCGCCTGACCTTCATATTGCGCCCACAGCCCAAACTGAGTCATTCAACTTGCTTTGGACTGATATTGCGGCTCATCTCCACTCCTCTTCACTCTCACTTTTTTTTCTGGCCTCCTTTCACCTACGGCCTTATCTGCTCATACTACCTCACCTAGCTAGCTTTGCTTTCTCTTATTGCAAGCTTATTTTTTCATTCGGGAGCTTTCTTTTTTCATTTGTCGTCTTTCTCTCCCTCTCTCACAGGCGGTAGTATTATTGTTTGCCTCATTTTTGCTAAATGAGAGCTATTCATTATCTGAGTTTTCTTTTCACATAATCCTTTTTTCTATTGGGCTTTTTTCTCATTTCGGTTTCCCTTCATGGTCTTGCTTCACTTGACGGACCCCTTCACTCTCATTGTGAGCCATTTATACATGGATTGCGATGAGATATTCATCACTTCATCGGCCGCAGCATGTCTGCATGGATCAGCGTGGCGTTTGGTTCTCTCCTACTACCCTGTGTCTGAGGCACAATGTCTAGCATTCACCGGTATGGCGACACTATCACATCAATTTATCATTAGCGTGGCGTTTTGGCCCTTTTGTTGCATTTCTGGCTGCGGTCCTGGCTTTTCACGTTGCTGGGAGGGGAATGATGGATGAAGACTTTGAGATTTTGAGAATGGGGTGAGACAAGGTCTCATCTTGATCTCGCGACTGTCTTTCGTCATGGACTGCCTCTTTCTGGTCTATTCATTTTTTTTTCTCTTTTTTCTAGTATCTATTGTTGTTCTCTTATTTTCTCGCGGCACAGTCATCTATGGCTAGTACTAGGGAGAGTGGTTTCGATGTTGACGAAGGAAGTCTGAATCTGGCGTCTAGTCTTTGCATCTCAAACGGTCAGGGAATTAGAGGGAGGCATGGCGGGACCAGTGCTCTATAGCACTGTGTTCATAAGGCCTGCGCAGACCTTCCTCGTGTTGCATGTATACAGCGGTAGCATCATGATCTCACCCTTCCTATCAGCTTAGTGCGTAGCTGTAGTTTTTTTTTAATCAATAATCTGTGCTGCATCAAATCTCAGGGGGAGGTATCTGGGAGGGCTTTCTGTCGCGATGCCATACCGAGATAGCCGTTAGTGGTAAGTCAAGCCCCCCCCACAACCGGCCACATACATATGCCTCTTCCCGTTCACAACCCTATCGCGGGACACCGCATTTCTACACCAAAAAGCGATCGCAAAAATCGGAAAAAAATCCAAATGCATTTCTCAATCAACCATGAAGCCATATACCGAAAGCGACCTCGCCTGGGCGGTTGAGGCCGTCCAGAGAGGGCGATCCGTTCGCAAGGCCGCCCTCGATTGGGGAGTCCCGAGGACTACCCTCCAGGACCGCCTTCACGGCGCCATCCCGATGCGTCAAGCAAAAGCCGGTACTCAGCGCCTAAGTCCGACTCTGGAGGATCGTCTGGAGAACTGGGTGCTTACCCAAGCGGCTGCAGCGCTCCCACCAACCCAGCTGAGCTACGCTTTATCGCGGAGGAGATCCTCTCCCGCCAGGGGGACTCCGTGAAGCTCGGGAAGCGTTGGGTAACCAACTTCATGAAGAGATACCCTTCTCTCAAGTCCTAGAAGGCTAGAAAAATCGATTTCCAGCGCCTCAACGGAGCTACCACCGAGGGGATCAAAGACTGGTGGCCTCGCCTCCACCTCCCTGAGATCGAGGTCATCAAACCGGAAAACCGGTGGAAGGTCGACGAGGCCGGTATCATGGAGAGTATCGGAGGCAACGGTATCGTCCTAGGTGCTAGCCACGCGCGTGCGCTGCAACGGAAAGCCCCGGGAACGCGTGCCTGGACCTCCTTTATCGAGTGCATCAGCTCTACCGGCCGTCACCTCCCACCCCTAGTTATTTTCAAGGGTAGCTCGGTCCAACAACAGTGGTTTCCTACGGAGTTGGCCGGCATGGAGGACTGGAAGTTCACCGCGACGAAAAACGGGTGGACGAACAATGAAACGGCCGAGCACTGGCTCAAAGAGGTGTTCCTACCAGCTACCCAACCGGCCCCTGGAGAGAGGCGCTTGCTGTTGCTGGACGGCCACGCGAGCCACGGTTCCATGCAATTCATGAGCCTTTGTATCAAGAATAACGTCCAGTGAGTTTATCTCCCAGCCCACGCGTCCCACGTCTTGCAGCCTCTCGACCTGGGGGTTTTCAGCAGCCTAAAGCGGGCTTGCCGGACCGGGATCGATCATCAAGGGCAATTCTACGCCTCGACCGTTATTGAGAAGCGCCTGTTTCTCCAGACGTACAGATAGGCCAGAGATATCGCTTTGACGCACTCCAATATAGCCTCTGGGTTCAAAGCGACGGGGATGTGGCCGGTCAATATGGCTAAGCCATTGATGAGCCGCCTCCTCCTGGAAAACGAAGACCAGAGGCGAGTAACGCGGTTTGGGAATAGCCTCAACGGGGCTCCCGACCCTCCGGCTCGATCCTCCTTCATTGAGGAGACCTCCGCAGTCGTCTGGACTACCCCAACCAAAGCCACGGAGGTGGCTACACAGATGCGTGAGATGGGCACCCACTACGGCAACAACTCCACCACGCGTTTGTTGTTTTCCAAGCTCCAAAAAGCCATGGATCGCAAAGACTACGACTTGGCTATACTAGATCACGAAAACCGAATTCTCCAGGCTCGTATCGAAAGCCTCCAGCCGCAAATCCGGAAGAAGGTCAACCTAGACCCCAATGCGGCCTTTGCAACCGTGGCGGAGGTGCACAGGGCGCAGGCGGAGGTCGGGAGGGTGGGAATAGCTTCAGAAGATGACGGAGATGCATCAGACGAGGAATCAATTGAAGAGGAGATTGTTGCGTTGGGCTAGACGTGGTTGTAGATAGCCTCTTGGGATCTCCATTGGTGGCCGGTTGTGGGGGGGCCTGACTTATGGACTAGATACAACCATAGCGTGCGGGATCATTCCTTGAACATGCTTTGCTTTCAGGCCTGGAGAGGATATGGGGGTACACTCTGGGAGCCGGGCACCCTGATAACCGACAAAAAGGAATGACCGACCACCTAACGTGGCGTGTCTACGAGCTTCTCGGTGGACGTTAGGCAACCCAAAGGTCTTGGCGATTCTTGCAGGGGCTGGGCGAGAAGTTCAACAGCTGTTCAACCGCTGTTTACTGTTGACAAAGGAAATCATACTCCCGCTCTCGCAGTGCTCGGATGCATGATCCAAGAAGCAAGAAAGTTTCACGACCCCATGTGGAATGGGTTTATCACACCACGTGTCAAGATCGATAGCCTGATAACGTGAGGAACGGGAGGAAGCCAGCTCTAGTTTTGGAACGAGACTACTAAAGAGGGACTTGTCCTCTAGATCTAGCTAGAGAATGTGATGCTCAGAAGAGCTCTATATATACACGAGTAAAGAACTATAGAATCTTCTAGAACTGTATTACAAATAGTAAAGGCAGTTCTAGAAGAGACGAATTCTGACAAATGTGATAGAAGACGATAGAAGACAGTAGAAGCTGATAGAAGGCCATGTGGAATAGTGGAAGCGTATTGCCACAATAAGGTTCTCCATTCTTGACACCACGTTTACCCGGCGCATCTGTGGGCGGCCTTGCTTTGATTTCCCCCAGAACCGTCTTCTTGTGTTGACACGGTTTATCCTGCCCCCTATGCGTCCCAAAGTGGCACCCGGAAGTCCGTCCGCATGTCTCTCAGCCAGCAGCAAGCAGCGTGCAAACCGGGTATCCTAACAACACGAACTTGTTTCTAGAATACCCAGCTTTTCGACCGATGAATCGACCCGTCTGTCCACGGTCCACCAAAACTCTCGAGCCATAACCAGCGGGCCAATCTTCCTATTGATTTCTGTTCGTGGCACTCCTGACGAACACGTGAAGGCGGTGATTCTATTCGGTTTGTTTTTGACTAATTATCGTACGGGAGGTTTAAAAGGGGGATCCGTCCTCCTTTTCTCAAAGGGCCACCTTTTCGCACGACTTAAACGCCCCATGGGTCAAACTGACCTCTTAGTACCGGTCGAGAGTCGTGCCTCGTGGTGATCCCTGTCCCTCTCTCTCCGCCAGGCGGGTTCAGCCATCTCGTCAGTCTTCCAACAATATCACTATTCCCACGCTCGCGGGAGGAGCACGTCGTGTCCCAGTCCATATTCAAATAAAGGCCTCGCGCACTATAAAGGTTGTTGTTGTTGTTGTTGTTGTTGTTGAATTTTTAACGTCTGTTGAAAGCGCCGCCAAGCGCTTTCCACCTCCCTAGGTGTATAAGACGTGCTAGCGACTACCTAGTGACTATGATACAGGATAAGTTGGAACGGCAGGTGACCTGCCGCGGTAGCTAGCAAACCAAACCCTTTACCTTAAAGGCGTGGGCACACTTGTAATACAAGCCGCATCCCGGCGCTCTGATTCAGGGTGAGCGGGTTCTCGGACGAGTACAGAGGGCCGTGAGGCCAAGCCTAGCTGGTGGAGAGAATAAAACATAAGAGACGGCGTGTAAGCAACCTTGGGGGGATGTGGTAGCGGAGGTGGCAGGCGGGATGTGATGTGAACGCTGGAGGAGGGCCGTCGCGAGTCCGTTCCTGGTCCTTGCCTTCAGATCGTCCCAGCAGCGCAATTGCTGAGAGGTGTAGCCCTGTATAGCGCCCTCATAAGAGTAGTAATTAAAGAGGGAAATAAGAATGATGAAAGAAATAGTGGTAGGGGTTGCGGATCCCCTAGAGTAGGCACTGGATCTTTATCTTGGGCAGATGTCCGAGTAAAAACCAGTGGCTTGGACAAATTTTGCAAACAGCTGTGGCACGGCGAGTAGGCGGCGCCAGTATGCATTGCGGTCGAGCTCAGGACTTGGGTCAGCTATAGGCCAGACCTTTCGCTTCTTCCAGGCTTTGGAGCACCACACCATGTGCCGGGGTGTTTTGGCGCGGCCGCATGAGCAAGGGTTATAGTCGGTATGGTTGAATTTGTTGTGATACCACCTGAAGTCTCCATGGCCAGTCCGGGGGGCTAAGAGTCGGTGCAAAATCCTCTGCGGCAGGCTTAGGTGCGAGTAGCGTTTGTCGAGCTGACCGTCTAGTCCAAGCGCAACGTACCGCGGGGTGATAAGGCTCTTGAGCCAGTCATCGCGTTCGTTGCGCCCTCGAGCTCGTGCGGCAGCTTTGAGTCCTGCTATCGTTGGCTGAGCGTCCATTGGGACTGAGAGACGCGTGCCTTTCTTGGCCATCTGCGCACTATAAAGGGTGCTGGCAGACTATAAGCTTTCTATTTTGGCTTGTTCATCAGATGATCGAGCGCTGTTTATTCCCTGTCCAGAAAACGTATTCCCCCTCGCCCTCGCAGTATTAGCTGCATGGGGCAAGACGGTATTCAGATCGTAAATGCCGGACTAGTACACCCACAGGTGGTGTGTGCTCGCGTGGCTACCACCTAACGCAAGGGGCGTGTATCGAACGTTTTACAAGAAGTAATAGCAGAAGCAGGGCACCGCGTAAAAAGACGCTGGCACCGCGGGGGCGTGCAGGGCGTGATAAATGGTTCCACTCGTCACTTACAGGCCTGGGTAGGCACGTCCCGCCGCGACGCGTCCCCATGGCGATACGCGGCCCCATCTAGACCCCAGCCTAGGCCGTCTCGCGTTGGGGATAGCAAAGGCTTTCGTCCTTCACTTTCTTATGCATATCCCTTTGTGCCTTGGCGTCCCACCCGTAGACCCGCGAACTATCGAGACACCCAGATCCTGGGTCCCCAACTGACATTCCTTGAGGTCCCCCAGAAATCAAACCCGACGTAAACAAAATCCCGTCCTTCGGGACAACCAAGTTTGATTTCGGCAGCACCATCCCTTCGCCAGATTTCCCGAGCTTTAATTCATCCAGTACCCAAGCCCCAAATATATTGTCAAACCGAAGATCTTCGTGCGTCCCACAGCGGCGAGAAATCCGGCTATGGAATTCGACTTTGAAAAAATATGGATTTTAAAAACCTGGCGGAACCATGAACGAAACACCTTCCAGGACGGTCCAAACGCCAGATAATATCAAATATCTTACTGTGGAAACGAATTCTTATCCTGCGCCCTGGGACTCGGACATGGAGAGATCAACAGCTTCTTCTCTATTGTTAAGCTGTCCGGCCATGCTAGGGCTCTTGGCTCCACGTGCCTTGATTTGGTGCAGGGCCCTGAGTGTCATGGCCGCATCTTAGGGGCGCGGGAGCGTCAGGGATGCAAGTGGTGATTCCCTCATCTGTCCAGCAACATGCACAGCGCGAGGAGAGGTGAAATTACTACGGGGGAGATAGCAAGATGCGTCAAAGGGCCACACCTGCGCTTGCCTTGAGTAGAATTACATTTATCCATGGTGTTGATCCATGGTGTTGATCCTCGGTCTTTTCTCGAGTGCTCTGCCTATATTGGTGATCTCAGGTCGCGACGCCCCACTGCATCACCGTCGAGTTGCTCCTCCAAGCATACGAACGTGCCTTCCTGGCGCGCAGACCGTTGGCAGGCAACCCGCCTAGGGAAGAAGATCATGTTTTCAAAGCGAAAGCCAGCCCCTGACCCACTTAGACGGTCAAGGCCACGAAGCTCGCCCAAACGCACTAGGCCCCCCACGAGTCCTTGCCGCTTCCCGGTCAACTTCTAAGCTCCCATCCTCCTTGTACCATGAGCGTTTCTCAGAAGTGGTAGATATGGGCTTCTGCCGCGCAGGCATCAACCGATACACGCACCGAGTGCGACCCCCTCGCTGCCACCTTACCAGAAGCTGAGCGAGCGGACCACTGCGTCCTCGCAGCTGGCGGACGTTCTATCGACATCCCCAGTGTGGACGGAGTTGCAGTGGACAACATGAGGAGGCCGGAGCTCAATAGACCTACCTTAGCATGAACATGCCAGACCACGGCCGGCGCGAGGTAATGGGCTCACCCGGCCAAATTGTCATCGATCTCGAGTGGCCAGCACCCAAGATCAAGCTCACCGCTGCAAACGACCAGCTCGGTGGCCGGAGTCGCCCTTCCTAGTCTACCGGTTCAACTTGTCCGCCTTCCTGAGCGCCGAGGATGCCCCCCACCAATACCACACCCAAGTACTGATGCAGCACAGGCCCGAACCTCGCGGCGCAGCAACTGCAACAAGGGCAGCAAGCCCTACCAGTACTATTCGAGAAACCTGCAGTAGAGCCTCCCGCAGCGCTACGTAGTCAACCGTCTCGCCCGGGTCGACGGGGAAGTAGCACGGGAAGACCGAGCCCGCCCAAGAAGCACCACCAGGTAAATACCTAGATTTAGGCAGGCTCACAGCGCAGGGCCGCCCATAGCGGGGAGGACCCGGAGCTCGCAACCTCGTCAACGCATGCAAGTATTGAAAGGGGAAAGAAAGACAGATTTTCGATCTTCACGGCACGTAAACCGTTGCTGGTGCGCGGACCTGGCAAGATCGATGCGCCAAACCAACGCCTGTCGCCACTCAAGCGTGCGTGGAGGCCACAAAGCTCCCCCGGCCCGCCCATCATGAGCCGGTTATTTCTGGGGGAGCCTACCATCATCCCACGGCTCACTTACCTCCTAGCTCGAAAATATGAATAATAACAAAAAAGGGGGAGTGAAATACTTAGTGACCACCTCCAAGGCGTGCAGCCCGTTGGCGGCCCTAGGCAGAAGCGCCGAAACGTACGTCTCTCGCCCTTCTCGCGCGTCTCGGCCGCGAAGGTTGCTACGGCCGTCTTCGTTAGCTACAGCCGCAATGAACAATGAAGATCCTATCCTACAGCGAAACACCCCGACAATATCTACAAGAAAATAAAAGCCAAAGAAATAAGGATAGGAAATAAAATCAAACAGCTACTAAGATGCTAGGTTAGATAGAACACCAGATCCTGTCCTCACCCAAATGCACCGGTGTGATCTCGTACAGTGAGTAAGTCCGATCGTGGCCAGTCCGCGGTGGGTACAGTCCCTAGAAGATGATGCCTCAGGTCGTGATAGGTACCATGATCCCAAGCCCCAAGCTCCACTAAGCTCCACTGGTCGTAAAAAGGAAATCGAAGAAAGACAGCTCCCGTCCTAGCCCCCCTAGCCAAACCGAGAGTGTGTGTGCGTGAGTGAGGTTTTCCGAGAAGAACCTCTTTTTGCTCAGCACGGGTATCATAACCACCTAGACAAGGAAAATAACGTTGCTGAAAAATCCCCCCGACCGACGCTGTCCTAGTGTCCATCCTAACCTGTCCTGATCCGGGCAGGGCCACGCCGAAGCTCGGTAGCCGCAGCCATATCCAAAACGCAGAAAAAGAAGAATGAAAAAAGGGAAAATAGGGAAAATAGGGAAAAGAAGTTCTCGAGCCCGTTGGTGGTGCGCGGGGATAATACTTGTATATCTGTCCCTCTACCCGCAGACAAGTTCTCGTTCCTTTTTTTGTCTCTCCCTCTCGCCCTGTTTGACTTCTTTTTGATTTTTTTCAGTTTGAATTTTTTTGCCCTGGCGATTTCAAGCGCAGTATGTCATTACAATGGGACTGGCGTGGCAGATCACCACTCGAAATCAAACGAGCAGGCGGCAGGCAGGAGGACAGGAGATGCCTGGGTAGTAGCCCGCCCCAGAATCAAACAGTGCGAGCCTGCTTGCTGCCTGCCCCGAGCGTGGAACTAGATACAGCCCTACTCATCATCCGAGGACTCCATGAGGTCCTCAAAAGTCTCCGGATAATTCCAGACGGGATTCGTCTCCGGATTCTGGCTCTGGTCCTGCCCCAGCGTCCCGGTCGCCCCGTCCGCCTGAGCCACCTGAGTAGTATGCTCCTCCTGCGTGGACGTGGACCCCATGACGGTGTTATCATCAGAGGACGCACGAGGGAATCGCGGGAGCGTTGGGTCGTTGACCAACCGGGAGGTCTGCTCGGGGAGCAGGGGGATGTACGACGGAGCCGCGTCTCTGTAGCTGTTGTCGACGACGCCACCGCCACCTAGGGTGAGAAGACGCGGGTCGATGCTGCCCTGCTCAGCCTGGAGATGCTGAGCGGCGGAGAAGGAGTGGAGACAATCTGAAGCCAACACCGTTCCGGGCACAGGGGATGGGAGCGCGGAGCCAGCAGGAGCTGGAGCTGGGGCGGTGATGACGGTGTTTGCGCCATGGCGAGCGGCCTGGTGGCGCTTGGCGGCAGATGATGACTCTGAGCCGTCGTTGTCATCAGCCCGCCGCTTGAGGGACCGCCCTATGGTTTGCTCGGCGATCTGGGCCCTAGCCGCCGTAAGTGCTGGGTTCGGAGGCGGAATCTGGGGCGGCCACCGGCCCTGCTCCTGCAGCTTCTTCCTCTGAAGTTCTTGTGCCATTCGTGACTGCTCCGGTGTCAACGAGTACATCTGGAGTTGTTCCGGAGTCATCTGCATCTGGAAATGAGACTGGCGTTGCTGCGGCTGCTGTTGCTGCTGCTGCGCCCCTTGCGCAGGCACTTGCGGGGAGTTCTGAGAGCGAGCCGGGGTCGAAACAGTCGGAGCTGAAGGGAAAACCATGCCGCCGATGGCTTGTTGCTGCAGAGGCTGGCGAGGCTGTTGAGGCGGCTGGCGAGGCGGCTGGCGAGGCTGTTGAGGCGGCTGGCGAGGCGGCTGGCGAGGCTGCTGAGGCTGGGTCTGCCGCATCTGCTGAGTCCCTTGTTGGGGCAGCTGACGAGGGGTCGCCTGAGCGTGCGCAGGTGTAGTAGCAGCCGTAGGAGGAGGCATGGACATGCCGTGGATGCGCTGTGGCTGGGCGGCAACATTAGAATGAGGAGTTCCCTGGGCAACCTGGTTTGAGTGCCGCTGCTGTTGCTGGAGCTGCTGTTGCTGCCGCCGTTGCTGTTGTTGCTGCTGCTGGAGAGCCTGCGGGCGGGATTGCGGCGTGGTCTGGGCGACAGGGTGGGCAAGGGTAGGGTTAGGGGCACCCGCAGAAGGAGCCGCAGGGAAAGGCATGCCTTGGATGACTTGCTGCTGTTGCGGCTGCCGCTGTTGCTGTTGCTGGATGGCCTGCGGACGGGGTTGCTGCATGAGCTGGGCGGCGGGTCGAGCAGGGGCAGCCAGAGCCGCATGTTGCTGCTGTTGCTGCAGCTGCTGGGAAACAGAGACACCGAGCGCCCCGGAAACACCAGAGACCTGCGGGTCCGTCATCAGCGTTGGGTCGGGCCCAGCACGGTTAGGAGAAGGGGTCGTCGATGTAGACTTCAATGCGCCGTCGATTAAACCACGAGGTTTGTGCCCTTGGCCGATGTCCACAGGCGCACCGGCCTGCATGTTGTAGGCGGTAGCCGGATCCATGGCTGGTTGGTTGATAGGCATCGGCTGGGAGGTGGGTGTCGCCTGTTGGTAGTTCTGAGCCGCAGCACCGGGATAAGCGGGAACGAAACCCGGGGGAAGCATGGGCGAGTCGTGGGCAAGGGGCTGCGGCGGCTGGTAAGCTGAATGAGCACCAAAGTGGCCATGGTCTGGCTGGCCAGCAGGGCCAAATGGGTCTCCATAGCCAGTGGCAGCGGCAGCGGCAGCGGGACGCCCGACTGAGAGATCAGTATCATACGCTCCTCCACCACCAGCAGCTTGAGAAGGCTCGGCTGTGCCCTGAGCGGCGGAATCAGCAGTGGGGCGCTCGGCAGCAGCAGTGGTCTGAGAAGCCGGAGCAGCCTTCTTGGTGGCGGTGCCGCCCTTCTTCCCGCCCCTACCCCTCGGTCGGCCTCGCGGGGCTGGTGATTCACTGGCAGCAGAAGCTTCGCCATTGACCTTGCTCTGCAGGTCTTTCAGGTTGTTGGCTCGCTTCAGGTTGAGCTTGCGGTTCGAGTCCTTGGCGTGTATCTCCACCTTGGGCGCGGCGGCGTGGCGCTTGGTGAAGTCGGCATGGGCCATGTTGTGGACCAAGGACTTGCTCTTCTTGATGTTGGCCAACGTTGCGTTGAACCGCTCCTGGAAGCTGCCGTAGTGCTCCCAATGGAAGAGTGGGGTGTTGAGGGGCACGTTGATGATGCCGTCCTGCATGTCCCAGATGGTGTACAGGATATGAAATGCCAGTATCTCGAGTTCCAAAGGGCTGTTCTTCCCGCTAAGCCAGCTGCGCTGGTAGTTAACCTTGCTCCTCATGTCCTTCTTTTGCTTCTCGTGGTCCTCGCCTTCCTCGTGTTCCTGTTCCTCGCCGTCCTCGCCGTCCTCGCTATCCTCGCCGACCATGGCGTCGAAGATGATCTTCGCCAACTGCTGCTCCTCCACGTCGCTCTGAGGGTAGGTGTCGTCATCTTGTGCGCCCTGGCGCGTGAACCGATTGCGAATTTTCATATACCTCTTCCGCAGGATGCAGTATTGCGAGTGGTTCTTGATGAAGTTCTGAAAGACCTTTGGCTTTTCCATATCCAGCTTCCCGCCGGCCGCAACCAGTTCGACCCACCATTTCGTGCGCAGACGTTCATCGAACTCCGGCCCAAGACCTTTAGCGGGCTCCTGGTACATGCCGGGGAACTCTTTCTCGCCCTTCTCCGGCACCGGGGGCGGGAAGTCATCGTCATCTTGCGGAAGACCAGCGAAGTCGATATTGAAAGCAAGGGCGGCCCTGCTAGTCGGGTAGTAAATACCCTTGTAAGCCGGAGCTACCGCACTCCCCTGAGCCCCGGAGATGGACACTGGAACGGGCTGCCGGTTCTGCATGCCCTGCATTCGCTGCCTGGCATGTGGATGAATAAAAGGCTGCGCCTGGAAATCTTGATGAGTCTGAACGTGACCGTGGTATGCTCGGGCCATCTCGGCAGACAGATGAGCGGGTGGCTGGATAGGCAACTGCTCGGGGTGAGTGAACTGTGAGCTCTGAGTGGGGTATGGCTGGGCATGACGGAGCTGAGAGCTCTGAGAATGCAGATAGTTCTGAGATGGTAGGTAGTTCTGAGGTGGTAGGGAGGCCTGGGGGTTGGGCGGCTGAGGGAAAGACGCCTGAGGGTTCTCACCTTGATAGGCCTGCACCAAAGACGGCTGAGCTTGGACATACTGGCCAGCAGCACCCTGCACCTGAGCCTGGTTCGGCAGGATCTGGAGAGCAGCGTCTTGATGCGTAGCCTGTTGGTTTCCCAGAGAGGCCGGAGTGGCCAAAGAAGGCGGCAGCACAATCTCGGAAACTTGCTGGCCAGTCGCGTCGGCCGCGAGCAGAGCCGGGTCGATGGGTAGCGTGGAGAGGTCCTCGACCGCGGGTTGCGGGTCGGTGCTCTCTAGAGTATCATCAGAATACTCCTGCTGCGGCTGCTGCAGCTGCTCTTGCAGTTGTTCTTCTTGCTGCAGCTGCGGCTGCTGTGGCGGCCGGGGTAGCAATAAGCCCGGCTGGGGCAGCAATAGCCCCGGCTGGCCGAGGGCTCCATTGCCGTTGGAGGTGGAGTTGCCTGCGAGCTCTGGATACACTGACTGGTTTTGACCAAAGTTGGAGTCGTCTTCGAGCTCTGGATACGCCGACTGGTCTTGGCCATGGTCGGAGCTCCCTGCCTGCTCGAAGGCGTCCCCATCGTTCAACTGATCCTCCAGCTCATTGGCCAGGTCGAATTCTTCGGGATCTAGATCGTAGTTGTCGGGGTGTGGGAGGGGCTGACCATCATCCTGCGCGGCAGGCAGCGGCAGGCTTCCGATTCGATCACCGAATAGGTCCTCGTACTCAATGGCCTCGTAATAATTCTTGGGCTCCGCCATCTCAGCTACCGGTGGGGATGCGCGAGAATGAAGCAGGGTGAGGCTGGGTGATCTTGCAGATGAATCGAGACAGAAAAAGGCCCTCGAGAACGACGATGGTGGCTCGTTTCGTGATCGTGATGGTTAGGGCCAGGAAGGGAGACTGTTGGGGATAGAAGGGAGAAGAGAGGATGAGATCGCCGGTCAACTTGGTGGCCAGCTGGTTTACCAAGGGAAGAAGGTGATCGGCGAAGTGGTTGAAGGTTGAAGGGCAACGAGGAAGGCTGAGATCGAAAGAATGGTGCAGTTTCCATCGTTAAATACGGTAGACTCGAGGGATGGGAAGTGGCACTTTGGGCTACCAGATTGGGAAATCTTTACAGAATTCACTCTAATCGTCTTGTTACAATATAGAGCAATTTGACTGACAAGGCTGGCTAGCTTATAGGGCTGGCGTTGTCTAGGGTCTCACAGTTAGCTAGAGTGCTCATGCAGGCTCCCGGCTGCCATATTTGAGGGACAAAGAAGTTCGAGGCGGGAGAATGGCCCTCCTTGGACCCGGCCGTTTGCCGGTGTGGGGCCGAGGCCGGCGCGGACCTCCGGAGTCAGTCCCGGCCATGCCCAGTGCCGTGACAGTTGAAAGACCATGACGGCTTGGTGGGGTTCAGAGATTGGGACCCCGCAAGACAAAGGGATTCGTGTCAAGAGCACTTGTGTCCTGCACCTTAAGGACCAGTTACTCGGAGACACTTGAAAAAGCATCGTAGACATTATTTGCCGAGAAGTTGAGAAAAAGGTGAGCTTGTAACTTGTGCTAGTCGTATTAGTAGTCGTATTAGTGTGTGTGACGGTGTGTCGTATCTCGAATGGTGGAATGGAAAGGAAGCCTTAGATCCGTAGCCATTGGTCGGACAAGAACATGTTAGCGCTGTAGGTAGAATTGGGCTCTACCATCAGTCCGCCCGAAGCGCCCGTATTAGCAACTGCTGTTTCCGTTCAAGTTGACCGTCATGACCCGGAACAGAACTACTCATCAATCGGAAGAGGAAGAATTTACTCACAGGATAGAACATGATAAGTTACTGCTAAAGTAGGTCACCAGCCTAGACCAAACCATCTTTGAAGATCCGGGAGAGGACTTGGCAGGAGGAAAACGACCCATGGCTCTCGATCTTGATGAGCGGCGATCCGGGTTTCCATAACCTATGAAGGGCCGTAGACGGGACGAGAGAAAGGACTGGATAGATCTGCCCTTCCGCGAGACAATGCCGGCGGGTTGCGAAATAAAGAACTTCAGGGCTCATCGCCGATTTCTTTGTCCACGCGGAGACATCCTGAAGCCTGTAAGCCTCGCGGGCCTCAAGTCATCCGAGGTGGAGTTGTGGGGCCGGCGCCGAACTCGGGGCTTCACCCCTGAGCGGATCTTTGCCCCACGAGAAAATGCCGTGAACCCTGATACTTTGTATTCCGATCCAACCACGGTCATGGGGACCTCGACATGTTGGGGATTCTCAAGCAATCGAGAGTGAGGAGGGGTGGTGGTTCCTCAGGTGGTGTTTTGGCGGGTCAGGTGGCAGCGACTCCATAGCCTTTTTGATGGCTCGCATGCCCCCAGCCAATGAGAAGAGGGGAAGCGCCACGTTTTGCACTCGAGCGACGCGACAAGGCGAGAAGGAATGCGGCCGGCCCCCAGTGAGATAGGCTCGTCTGAATCAATCGAGAAGAGGAACCTGGGATAGTAAGGCCGAATTCGGTGTCGAGGCGCTGATGGCGCAAAAAATGAAGGTCCTGTTGTTTCGGGCCCCTAGGTCTGGTATCATGGGGTGACAACTCGAAGAGACGGAGTAGTACGAAGACAGGAGAGTTCGCGACGCAAAACGACCATTAAATATTCACAGGCAGGAGCCTACCAAACGAAAAGGTAACAAAGAGAGAAACAAAGCCGGAGTTGGGAGACAGCGATTTCACATGGAGAGGGCCTGACTCGGCCGAGATGCGGAGAGAATCCACGTGGGGCATGCGGGTGATTGTATGTATCAGCAGTTCATGAGGCCAAGGAAAACGGCCGTACAACTGGATAGATAAGAGGTGAAGAGAGGGCGCTTAAGGAATGTTTATTAGGGGACTGGTGCTCTAGCTTCCTTCACGGTTGACCCTAAGGAGACAACCGAACACTCACCCGCGGAAGTTACTTATTGCGCCCTACCTTCATCAAGCCATATTCACCAACAACCCGCCAAAGTATGGCGACGACCGTCGTTGTGTCAACCCTGCCGAGGAATGAGTTCCCCGAAGCTTCTCTCCACAAGGACAAGCTCCCCACCCCTCACCACTCCGGGCCTCCTTGCCGGGTGGGGGTCACGGAGCTGGAGCAAGGAGATGCCACGAAGCTGGCTCTGCCTCACCCACAGTCACTACGACAGGGAGATGCATGGCACACACAAACACAGACCTTGGTGGTCTCGTTCGCCATCATCATCGCCGTCGTATCGAGGTTGCTGGCCTCATCAGGCATGGCGCTGGCCACGGCGGCCTGGATGCTCCAAGAGGCACACGCGGCGGCGTGGGGATCCAGGGCCGCAGTTCGGTGGAGGAAACGAATATCGACCGGCATCGCGATGGCGGTTCTGAGCCCGGCCCTGAACACCTTGATCCTGATGCTGTTCTGGCCCGGATGGTGGCTGGTTGGGGTGGTGACTTTGACGATGTGGTGTTTACCCGCGGCTGGCTCGCAAAGGGGTCGTCAACTAGGCTAGATCGGATGACGAGGAAGGCAAGCTTGAGACAACATAGCGGGTGCAAAGGGGTTTCCGGAGCATGGCCTTGGGGGCGCACGACTGGAGGAGAGAATGACATCAGATTAGAATTTCGTGTAATTAAATGGGACATGGTCGCTACCGAATACCGTCGTAAGGGGGGTTTAATGGACACAAACATACACAAACGCCGGCCATGAAGGTGCATACATATGATGCGGCGGCTCGAGACGAAAGAATCGGGCGCAAGCGGGTTTTGTTCGACTCGGAAGTGCCTGCGTGCGGACACATCGCTCGCTCGATCATTCACCGGGAGTAGAAAAACGTATTCCCTCCCAAATCCCTCTTGACCTCCTGCCGATAATCCTTCTCGGGCTCGAACTCCTGCCACACGCTCGCGGGGTAGATGTGCTTATTGCGCTCGTACCAGCGCCTATCGACAATCTTGGTGAAGTTCGGGTCGTCGTTCGCGCCCTCGAGGGTGCTAACATCGATCGTCGGCGCTTCTCCCGCCCGGCGCAGCACCGGCGCCGGCTTGTCAGAAGCCTCAGCCTCGCCGGTGCCCGCCGCTCCACTCTTGGCTGCTGCCGCTGATGGGGCCTCGGCGCTGTAGTCGAACAGCAGCCTGTTGCCGGGCCCCATGGTCTTGTTGACGATGAAGAAGTAGAACTCGAAGTGGTGCGGTATGATGATAGTGCCCCGCACGAGCATCAGGTCGTCGACGCCGACGCGCGCCCAGTCGCGGCGCGCGTTGAACCTCCTGCCCGAGCCCACCCCCGCGCCGACGCCCAGGCTCGCGCCGACCTTGCGGCTCTTGTCCAGCAGCACCCAGACGAAGTCGCCCTTCTTGACGTGCACGGTGCCGCCGGGGACGTTGGCGCCGTCGTAGAAGACGAACGGGATCGCGATGTCGGTGTTCTTCACTGCCGCCTGCAGCTCGAGGAACTCGCGCCGCAGCGCGTCTCGCTCGGCCGCCTCTCGGCGTAGGGCAGCCTTGGTCAGCACGCGCGGCACGACGCCGACGGACGCGTTCGCTGCGACCTTCGCTGCAGCCGCAGCAGCAGCTGTGGCGGACGAGGATTCGGCTTCGTCGCTGCCCCCAGCCTCGGCGGTGTCGTTTGCTTCGGCAGTAGGTACCCTTGGCGGCGCGGCCTTGGGTTTCTTTCCCTTCTTCACGTCTATTTTCGTCGCACCGTCGTCATCGTCTCCATCGTCGTCCCCATCGCCGGCAATGAAGGACAGCTTGTTCGCCCCGAGTTTAGATCGCTTCTTTTTCTTCTTGAGCTGCTTCTCTGTATCGCTGGCGTCGCTCGCGTTCGCGGGAGTGCCGGTCTGTGATCTGTCGGGTGTATTCGACGAGAGGGCCTCGCGAGCTTCGCGCTCTTGCTGTTCGAGGACCTCGGCGCGGCGTTTCCTAAAATCTGAGAGGGCGACGAGGCCGACTGTGGTTGTGGATAGTCGCTCGTGCGTGTTCTGGTTCGATGTTGTGAATCGGGACGGTGGTGGGGCAGACATAGCGATTATGCGCGCGCAAAGAGATGCGAGGAGCAAATATCGAACGTTGCGACTCTGGCTGGGATCGAATCGGCCGCCTAGAGTCGGGTTTTGACATTTTGCGATGTGATGATGGTTCGGGAAAGGCAGCCAGTGGTGGCGGTGCTACTTTTGTGTTCGGTGTTGTGGCTGATGAGTCACCAGCCACATTCTAGAACAAATGTGAATCGACATCAACGAGCTTTCACTAATTCACCGTCGTTGACATCGGATGCAAGGCTGAGAAACGGCTAACTGCGTAGAAATAAGAGCCGCTACGCTCCCGGGTATCTCATTGTTCCCTTAACAGCCAAAGCATGGTGAAGTCTCGCGCTCCGAGAACAGGTCATCAAGGCTGTTCCATCAGCTATTCCGGACTCCTACCGTTAAGCTCCAGCCTCCCTCTTAAGAACCCACAGAAGCTATCAAATAAACCCTCGTCATGGCCCTCACGCCACCGGCAAAAGATCGTGGCATGCTCTTTGCCCACCACTATGCTGACCATGAACCCCGATATAGGTTTGTCCACGGTCGTTCCCGTTACCCCATCACTCCCGCCGGTCTCGACTTCACCTCTCGCCTGTCTAGCCTTCAGCCTCCTCCAAGCCCTCCCCCAAACGTTGCCCCTCGTCCTCGCCACCCCTCTCAACATCTCCCTCTCCCAGTACCAATCCACCAGCTCAAGGCCCCTCATCAGCTGGTCCACACTCTCGCCCATCCTCCCGGCCTCATCAACCGCACACCTCCCAACCTCAACCTCTCCCAACGTCGGCAACAGCTTCTTATTCCAGCTCAGTCCCTCCATGCCCCTGCTCGCCTCAGGAGAGGGCCTCATGTCATCCCAACTCCAGGCGAGACCCCACCTCCTCGTCCGACTCCCCTGCACGAACTCCGTAACCGCGTAGTTGTCCACCCCCACACCTCCTCCCCTCAACTCGGCGACCAGTTCCTCTAGCGACGAAAGCTTGCCCAGCATGGCGGTGTACCACCTCACCCTGTTCCCCAAGATCCTCGATTCGGCGAGGATGCGTCGGACGAAGCCGACCTCGCCGCCATCAGAGTAGACCATCTCTCCCGGGGAGCCGGAGCACGCTGATGACGGCGGGCGCGATTTCTTGAGGGACAGGGAGTACATTTCCGAGGAAGAAGAATAGAAGGGCGGGTTGGTCATCACGAAGTCGATCTTGTCGAGGTTCAGCTCGTCAAGGGGTACGAGAGGTGACGAAGACGAAGGACGCGGGACGAGATGGATGCGGTGGGTGAGGCCGTTGAGGGCGATGTTGCGTGATGCGTAGGAGAGTGACTTCTCGTCGGTGTCTAAGATTTGCTATGTTAGCCGCTAGCAGTGCAAACAGACCGCGCCGGACTGGACGAGTTGCTTCTGTCTGCCCAGGACTTGTTCTGTCTGGCTGGACTATCATTGCATGACGTGATGATGATGGATGGGAACGGAGCCACAAACACGCACCGGTCGCGATGAAATCCCACGGCCGCTGAGTGCATCCCAGGAGGGGATAGATGCAACTCGCGCCGGTGCCGATGTCCAGCCCCGTGAGCTTGTCTCCTGGCGGGTCATAGGAGCTGGAGTCCAGGAGGCTTTTCAGCCACAGGATGTAGTTGTGGCGGTTTTTTACCTGTTGAGGCATCGTCAGTCATTCGGTACCTAACTGGTCTACTAGCCCGTCTCATCGCCTGACAGACTCTCGGTCTCCACTCACCGGAGGGCAAAGACGATCATCGGGCAACTCGATCCGAAGACCAAAGTCTAACTTCAATGTCGTCTTGGTAAGCTGCATCACGGCGGCTGGGACCGTGAAGTCGAGCTGGCCGGTAGGCTTCAGCCTAGATTGCTCATCATCAGCATGAACACACCAAACGGGCGTGTCGACCTACTTCTATGTTGTCGACTTACACCTCGGCGAATTCCGGATCGCGCCTTGCCATCTGCCGGAAGTCGATCTCGGTCCTGTACAGGTCCCGGAAGTAGGCGTCGCCCCGAACCGGGGACTGGAGACTCTGATGATTCGCCGCCGCGGGGGCGGGTCTGGGCCTGTCCAGGGGGCCGGCAGTTCGACGGCCGCCTCCTGATCCATTGCTGTGGGCTGATTTAGCGCCGTCGCCGTTGGCGGTGGATGATAAATCCTTCTCACCCTCCGCGTCGGATCGCTCCCGCTTGGCGCCTGCGCTAGCCATGGTCGCATCCTTCTGTCTTCATTACTAGGTCGAGAGAGAGAGAGAGTGGCTGACTAGATACCGGAGAGTCGCATGCCTCATAGTGATAGGAGGAGTTCTGAAAGGAAGAAGTTCACGTTTGTGATTGATTAAGACGAATCTGGTGGTTCATCGGATGTGGAACCTCGCACTCAATGGGAAATGGAGCTCGGGCCGGCAGTCCACGCTGCACAGGCACAGTTAGCGTGTTCCAGCAGGGCCTCCAGGATCAGCCGCAGCAGGAGCCGGCCTGGACCTTGACACAACCGACCCGATTCCTTTTGGCGGGTCGGATCAGTCCCCTATCCCTGATGCTTCATTCGAGTTTCCCGGTTTTCGAATCCCATCTTTTGATGATCGACATTTCCAAGCTTTTATCTCCCGTCGCGCGTTGAAAGGAACTTTGTACGAGTATCGCGGTATTTCTTCAGGCATAAAGCTGAAATTGAGGTGTTGTGACTCATTGTTCTTTTAAATCTGTTGTCTCTTTCCCCTTCGATGCGCGCTGTCTTTGCGTCGGGACGAACTGCTTGCTACCAGTTCAGAGCAGCTGAAGCAGCCCTATAAATGGACCGTCCAGCAGCGCACCTTATCGAAGGGGCGCACTCCCGCAAGGATGATGATGATACGCATCATCCTCGCTACCATGACAGCAGGGGCGTTAGCGGGAGCGGGAGCGGAAGCAGCAGTCCTAACCACCCGGCGCTGTCGTCGCCAGCAGTCGGCGGGGCGCTGCGGTCCCGACGACCCGCGATCGGACCTCTATTAGGGCTGCTGCTGCTTGTCAACCTCGCCATGAGCCTGTACCAGCTGCCCCTAAACAGGGTGATCGAGCGCCGGATATGCAACAGCTGGTATCGTGGGCGCATCGTGGGCGAACCATCCATGATCTACCGACCGGACGGGGAGGTCCGCGAGGAGCTGTGCAAGATCGATGAGGTCCAGGACCGACTGGCGAGGCTGCAGCTGGGCATGGAGATCGCGTGGATTGGCGGAGGTGAGTTAGGATCCCGATTTCTTCAACTGATTCTAGAATAGGCGACTGATGATCGGGATACCATCTAGATACGATTATGACCGTGCCACTCGGTATCGTGGCCACTCGGTACGGCAGGCGCCGTGTGCTCCTGCTGAACCTCATCCCGCGTGTGGCGATGCTCTCATGGGTGGTCATCGTCGGCTACTTCGGGGACTTGTTCTCGATCAACCTGCTCGTGCTTGCGCCCTTGCTCTCCTTCCTTGGTGGCGACTGCGTTCTCAACTCTATCGCCTACTCCTTCGCGGCAGGTGTCACAGACGACCACACCCTCCGTGCCTCCTACTTCGGCTACATGAGCTCCGTCACCTATGTCGTCAACCTGACGGGCCCATCCCTAGCGGCAGCGACCATGAGTCGGCTGGTCTGGCTCCCTTTCTGGATCGGCCTCACGCTCCTCGCACTCGCCATCCTCGTCGTCAAAAGAATCCCCGACGACGCTTCCGCCGCGATGGACCACACACCTACGCCCAGTTCCCGGCGGCGAGCGAGAGCAGACAGTGACCGTGGCGGACCCTCCACGCCGCTCATCTCCTCCTCACCGTCTGCTGCACATACCGGCGGGCTGTCTAAGAAGGAGCCAGAGCCAATCCCCGCTATCATGTCTGCTACCAAGGACGGCTTCCGCACACTCTACGGCGTAGCCGCCAGCCAGCCTCGCAACTTCGCCCTCCTCCTGCTCAGCATGTTCCTCACGTCCTTCGCGAGCGCAGACACGAAGCTTCTGGTGCAGTACATCTCCAAACGCTACGAGTGGACATTCGCGTCCGCGGGCTACTTGCTTTCCGGGAAAGCCGTCGTCAACTTCGTCCTGCTCGCCTTCATCGTGCCCACGCTGCTTCGCTCACGACAGACGCGCCGGCGCAACCACCACCACCAGTCACTGTCCTCGCCGATTTTGGCGCCCTCTCCTTCGGCCGAGAAGACGACCCTCCGCGACGCGCACGTCTGCCTCGTCCTCTCCGTCATCGGCGCGCTGGCGATCGCCTTCGCGGGATCCGTGTGGCTGCTAGCCCCGGCACTGCTGATCTACGCGCTGGGCTCCGCCCTGCCGGTGTTCACGCTGTCGCTGCTGAAGTCGCCGCAGATCTCGCCCCCTCCGTCGTCGACGGCGGCTTCTTCCTCCTCCTCGGGACCGCTGCTGTCGCCGCCGTCGCCGTCCCTGTCGCGTCGTCGCGGGGAGAGCAGCAGCGTCCACAACCACGAGGCCGATGCGGACGAGATGACCATCTTCTCGATCGTCATGATCGTCAAGACCATCGGTTCATTCGTCGGCTATCCCATCGTCACGCTCCTGTGGTTGTTGGGCATGTCAATCGGCGGGCCCGCGCTCGGCGTGCCGTATCTGGGTAGCTCGCTTTGCTATGTTGCTGCTATCGGCGTGCTTGGGGCTATTCGTCTTATCTGAGTGGGAGAGGTGTTGGATCTCTAGAATATTAGAGGCGATTTTGTTTCTTTTGCTTTAAATTCTTTCCGTTCCTCCATTGTCATTTGCATGTAGCGGTGGGTGTCTGGTTGTTCTGGTTGTCTGTATGCATGCATTGCTTTCGACGTATCCTCGATTGGATCATTCCCAAATCGTACAGCGTTTTATCCGTACAGCTTAAAGAGTATCCCCAGGAATGGCAAGTGATCTGAGCACCGTTTGGGTCGTCCTGACGGCCATCAGCGCTGCATCGGCTCTCGACGGCCGCTTCAGGACCGCAGAGGACAACCTTGGTGACCACTAAGCTACTCCGTTTGTGATGTTGACGGCAGCCGGCTGTCACCGCGCCGAGGACCGCTAGTATAATGCACGTGTGGTAAGTTTTCCAACGCACGAGCGTGTGCTATACGTCTTCTGCTGTCCAAGGCAGGTGACCCCTCGTACGGAGCAAAAATACGGTGCAAAACTCATCACAAAACATCAATCTCGTGGATTCGAGAATTAGAAGACCCAATGGTGCGGGTGATCGATACCTTCTATTCGTACTTGCTAATTATTCTAAGCTACCTAGGTAGGTAGAGGTAGGTAGGTATCCTAGTGGAAGGGTTGACGTCTTCGGTCCATGATCAGCCTTCAACGGCTAGCAGCGTTTGACCTAGGTAGCAAACCGTTGTTAGCTCGATATTCCTCACGCCAAGGGAGCCAAATAGTCCGCACACGACACCTTGGCAGTTCTGTGCCCTCCCGGCCCGTTTACTATATCTTTCCAGGTCGTACCGTGTCTTCGCTGAGTACGATACGCCACAGCCCGGGCAGTCGCCTCCCACAAAATGGGAGGGTAGTGGGTGTTCCGTGTAATGTGGAGGAAAAGAGCAACACTTACTAGTATCTATGCCCTCTTGGAGGCCAAGGTGGCTGCTGCTGCCGCTGCTGGCACCCTTGTCCTTCTTATTCTCCTCCTTCCACTGCTCTAACCAAGCCGTCACGAACTCGACCTCCTGCTTCTGCGCCTCGACGATGGTCTTGGGAGGCAGCCCTGGCTTCGTCTCGTTGGGCCACAGGCCATACTCATCCCAGTGGTGCACCGCCTTGCCCCCGATGAGGATGAAGGGCTCCTCGACGGTCGAGTTTCGATTCGACCGGGGCGCGTCGGGCGCGTGCGTGCCCGCGTACAGCCAGGGGTCCGCCTCGCCGTCGATCAGCGCCACGCGCGGATATGAGAAGTTGAAGCCGCCGTGCTTGTTGATGGCGTCCACGTCCGCCGGCTTGGTGATGTTGAAGCCAGCCTTACATTGGAAGGAGAGGTAATCGAGATCGATGAGGCGGGAGATCAGGGGCAGTTGGGTGGATGGCACGCCGGAGCCGGTTGAGAGGTATCCCCATCTGTGAAGGGGAGTGGGGAATTAGTCAGGGGTTAGTGGATGAGAGCGGCGCTGCGTGTCTATCAGGTAGGGTAGCGTCTCTGCCAGGCAGGGCAGGAGAGTCTAGCAGGTACGGTAGTAGGATATACCGGGCTGGGCAGGGGGCCAAGCTTACTGCGTGCAAACTTGGTACATCCACGACCGATCTGGCGACCGGTCGAGGCCATCAAGCGCGAGCCTGGTAGAGTTGATTTGACTGAAACACTCCTCTTGCGTCTGACCGAGGCGGCGACAACGCTGAACATGAGTTTTGTTGATATAGCCGATGTAGTTTAACATGCTGGGGTTCAACAAGGCCTTCTGGTCGGAATAGCCGCCCAGGTCAAGCAGATCATTCACCGTCGAGTTGAGGCGCTCCGTATCAGGGAACAGTACCCCATCGTAGGTAATGTTGCCGCAGTATTGGTAAATAGTGGGATTGCTGTTTTTGGGATTCCAGTTGAGACTTTGCCAGCGCCACATGCTCAGAGAGAGCACGCTCGCGAAGTCGCCCAGGTTTTCGAGGTTACCGAGTCCGAAGGCGTCCTTCAGACGCGCCGTGGCCTCCGGGTTTCGACCGCCCAGCGCGATGTTGTCGACGACATGTGTGAGCTTCTGGGTCGCGACAACGCAATCCGGTGGGGCGAACCGTCGGTGGGCCTCGAAATACTGCCAATAGTCCCAGATGGCAGCGGTTACCCCCGAAGACGAAATTGCACCCCAATACACGTCCGGGTAAAGCTTCCGGAGGAAAGCGACGAAGGCGCCGGCATACGAACCACCATAAGCGATATACGGCGTAGTGTGCGATGTCAGGTTCTTGTCCTCGAACCCTTCGAAGACGACGTTCCGGGCGAAGTACGCCGCATCGGCCAAGGCCTGATCTGTCGTAAGGAAGCGCATGTTTTTGGTGGACAGGTCCGGTACGGGGAAGCTTTTCCCGTAGTAGCGATGCTCGAGGACGACGCTCATGCCGCCCGTGGCCTGGGACAGCTGGTACAGTATACCTTTCTGCATGAACAACATCCTATTTGCCCCATCCGTTTCGCCGGCAGCCAGGACGATCACAGGCCCTCCCTCGCGGTAGTATCTGGCATCGAACCAGTAGCGGAGACTGAACGTCCCGTTCACGTGTGGCTCGTAGGACGAATCATTGTGGAAATGGTCGATGGGAACCGAGATGTTGTAGGTAGGGTATATGTATTGAGCAGACTCGGACGCCAGCAAGCTCGTGTCCTCCGTGGTCCTGAAGTGCCCGCCGAAAGCCGAAGCGGCGCGGCCGGCCGCCAGGGCAACCCAAACGGTGCTCAGAATCATGATCTCTCAGTGGCGATACCTAATAATAAGAGGGTGGGAAGAGCGAGGACGGACCGTGGATGTGCAAGGGGAAATGCGGGAAATGCGGGAAATGCGGGAGGCGATAATCAGTTCCCGGTGATCTTCATCAGAAGTCGGCAAACGCTCAGGAAATGTATCACGGCAAAAATGTCGAGCGTTAATTGGCCAGATTCTGCCATGCCCAATCGTGCCATCCAGCCGCATCGGGATGGCCCTTCCCCCCAACTCCAAGTTCAACGAAATACAGAAGCAAGGAAAGCCCGAGAAAGGATTAGGAAGGAAGGAGGCCGGGCTTTAGTGCCTCCCGGGTTGGAAGGAGTGATTGCACCATCAAACAGAGGCAGCTGCAATCAAATGCATTGTACTGTGCAGTCGGGTACTGAGAGTAGCCGGGACCTGGTGATTTGATCGGAAAGAGATCCTCGCGCAGTTGCCCATCCCTCTCTTGGGCTTGAGGTTAACCCCACTGTGCCTGCTTTGAACGGTCCGCCCCGGGCGGAAGAGCCCTAGCGAACGAGGAAACCGGCACTGCGTCAACGCGGCAATTGGCTGTCGTGCTCGACCACGAGACAGAAGTAGGAGGGTGAAGGTACGGCCTCCAGAGTGCCCACAGAGGAGCTAGCCTGCAGCAAAGGCCATGTCGCTGTTCCAGTATTTTCCAACGGATTGGTTTCGGCTCGGCCCGAACTGAATGAACCCCAGTCGCTGTGACCAAAGTGCCGGGTGGCCCCACCACCACCAACACGCCCGCCCCTGACATTTTCCAAAGTGCAGGAGGTTGTCTGCACGGCATCTTTCTATGTCATGCACGTTGCTGATGATCATGTCCATATGATTTCTACCTACCAGCTACTCGCCTGATATCTAGCAGAAAACGATATGCTCCTAGCAGTACTCAACAAACAAGAAAAGAAGAAGAATCCCACGCCTCGTTTCTTGCTTGCTTTCCTACACGCTCGCTCGCTCGCTCGCTCGATTGCTGGTGATGATGATGCCTGCGTTCTCAGAAAGGAAAGACAAGGGGGCAAAATCATTTCCAACGCACACAAAGTCAAAAACGTACCAGGCAGAATTCGCTGTTAACGTATCCATCCATTCTTCCGTCCCATTCTATTCCATACCATTCCTCTCGCAAGCCAAAACTAAACAATCCTGTCATGTCATGTCCAGTAGAGAGAAGTAGTAGGTCCTGTGATCGTCCCAAATCCATCCATCCTGTTGTCATAGAAGAAGAACGGGAAAAAATGAAGGGGGGCTCCGAGATCCATCCATTCTTGATAAAAGCAAGCAGACGACTATGTAGAATAAAAGAGAGAGAAAAGCACGTAGTTCATGGCAGAAAAGACACACCAAGAATCGAAGGGTGGGGGGATGGGCAGAGTAGTATCATCACAAGGGGTTGAGAGGAGAGAAAAATAGACTAGAGAGATGGGCTACATGCCGGGACGGGGGCAAGGAAGAAACCGTAGAGGGGGTACATGTCAGGATGGGGAAAAGAAAGGACGGGGATAGCCACTTGCTGCTCCTCAACCAAAGCCGGCAAGAGAGCAAGCAAGAAAGACAGAGACGAGACAAGATCGGAGTATTGCCCTCGCAGCAGCATCAGCAGCAACAGCAACGGGACAAATCCATCCAACCCCTCCTTTTCCTTCCTTCCTTCCTCAAGACAGCACCGAGAAAGCCAGCCATGGGTCACGGGGCAGCTCTAGAAATAGCTGCGCATAGCATCCTGGTAGCCCGTGCCACCCTTGAGGTCGCGGTCGAACGACATCTGCACGTCCAGGACCTGTCGGATGTGACTCATCGACAGCGGCTCCCCCTTGTTGACGGCAAGAGCCTGCGCCGTGCGGACCGTGTTCTTGATCTGGCGGCCGTTGAGCTCGTGGCGCGCCAGCACGTTGTAGTCCTCCTCCGTGAAGGGCATCAGGTCGATCTTCTCGAGTACGCGCACGCGCTCGATGAAGATCTTGAAGATGGCCTTCTTTGCCGAGGGGGTTAGGCTGTCGTAGCGGAGGGCGATGTGGATTCGGGACTGGAATGCGTCGTCGAACGTCTACGAAAAAGGAAAATAAATACAGATGTGAGTTACTTGAATGTAGAGAGTGGGATTGGAAGAAAGGAAGGGGCGAGGAATGGTGAATGGAAGAGAATGAAGGCCTTACCTCAACACGGTTGGTCGTCAGGAATAGAATGCCCTGGAAGTACTCTAGCTGGCGCAGGAAAATGCTGACTAGCGCGTTGCGGTGGATGTCGTGCATGTTGCGCTTCTCGAGGAACACGTCGGCCTCGTCGAGCAGCAGGATGGCGCCCCAGGCGTGGCAGATGTCGAGGATCTTCTGCAGCTCCGTCTCGAGGAAGCGCGAGTCCGTGCCCAGCTCGCCCGCCGAGACCATGTACAGCGGGCACTTGAGCAGCTCGCTAATGCCCTCGGCCGTGAGGGTCTTGCCTGTTCCGGGGGGTCCGTGGAGAACGGCTGTTTCGTAGATGAAGTGTTAGTTTAAAAAGAAGAAGTCTGCGAGGGCTGCGAAGGTGTTGGGGTAAATGGGGACGAGAAAAAAAAGGTGTACTGACCAACAAGACCTTTGCCCTTGCCCTGAATTACATCGTCGATGCTCTCAGCGGCATGATACTTGTGCGACTCAACCAGCGCCTTGACGATGTCCTTGGTCTTGGGCTCTAGCACGAGCGAGTCGTACGCCGTCTCGTTCCACTGGATATCCTTGACGCCGGACACCGTAAGCTCTAGCCAGAGCTTCTCCGCGAAAGCGAAGCCCAGGACCACGGGGGACGCGATAAGGTACTCCTCGTCGGTGAACTCGGGAGGCTGCTTCTTGTCGTCCTTGTCCTTATCCTTGCCACCGCCATTCGCATCATCACCCTCGCCGTCGGCGGCATTGTCCTTATCGTCCTCATCGGCGTCGTCGTCACCTCTTTTCCCCTGGATCTTATCCAGCTTCTCCGGCTTGTTCTCCTCCTGCTCGACCAGCGACTTGGGCAGGCGGAGGAGCTGGACCTTACCCTTCTCGTCCTTCACCACCTTGGTCACGTACTTGACCTTCTCGGGCTTCTCCAGCGCCTCGACCCCGCGGTCGTTGGCGTCAGGCTCGTCCGAGTCGGAGCCGCAGCCGCAGCCGTCGTCGTCGCCATCGTCGTCGTCGTCCGACAGGACGTCGTGGTCCTTGGGCCGGACGTGCGAGATCGGGTAGTTAGGGTTGATGCGGCGGTGGATGCTAGGGTCGATCATGATGCGGCCGTTGATGTTCACCTTAACGATGGCTCGCTTCCGCTTGAAGAAGGCCAGACCCTGGTGGGCCCGGTAGTGCACGCCGCTCAGCGCCACGAACTTCTTGCCGCGCTCGATGAGGTCCTTGCGGACCTGGGCTTCGTTCTTGTGGTACTCCAGCGGGTACACGGGGAGGCTGGTGATCTTGCGGGCGCCCCGGAACTCGCCGACCTCCTCCGTCTGGCTGCCGAAGCCGAACTGCTTGCCGTCGTACTCGAAGTACTTTCCGTCGACGAGGTAGTACTCGCCCTTCATGATGCTATAGTGCTTCTCCGCGACCTCCACCTTGAACACCCTGGGCTCGTCGATCGCGCCGTAGGTGGCGGTGAAGGCGAGAGTGTTCGGCTTCCACAGCGCCCAGAGGAGGTCGAAGGTGATCAGGCCGTTTTTCAACATCGGGTGGAGGCTGGTAGAAATGTTAGTATCATAACAGTAACTATCAGAATTGGGGTCGTCCCGCCGAAACGCCACTCCGTGAAAGGATGGGAGTTCAGTGTAGGAGGGAAAGGGCTGCAACGAACCTGCTCTTGACAGTGCTATAGTCCTTGTTGATGTACTTGATCAGGACCTTCAGGTGCTCCCTCTTGGACAGCAGGCGCTTCTGCTCCTTCTTCTTCGCGTGCTTGTCCGAGCCCGAAGCCTTGGCCTTCTTAAGGGCCTTCAAGTGCTTCGTAAGGTCATCGAGATAGCTAACAGAGGGCAAATCGAGCCAGTCAAATCGAGTCAGTCAGCAGATGTCGGAAGTTGATTCAGCAAGGGAGTAGGTATCTCAACATCAACGCAAGAAGGATGGGCGCGGGAAGGAGTTAGAACGTACAGGAAAAGCATGTTAGGATCCACTTTCGGGGTTTCCTCGACCAGGCTGACCCCCTTGATGTTGCCCATGACCTCCTGGAGACACTCGCGGAGGAGCTTGCTCTTGATGTCGACCTGGGTGTGTTTGTACTTGCCCTCCCAGTCGAAAGAGCGGCGGACGTGGAAGATGTACTCGTCGTACTGTGCGTCCGTCGACGCCTCAGCCGTGTCCTGGAGCTTGTAGGCGTGGATCGTGTTGTCCCACACATGGTCGACACGCTTGTAGTCGAGGCGAGGCGACTTGCGCTTCGGCTTGCCCAGGTGGCGCTGCTGCTTCTTATCCAGACCACCAAGTAGGAGGCCCCGCTGCTTGTTGGGGTCTGAAATCTCGATGGAAATGCCATTGTCCAGACGTCCCAGACCGCCACCCACGCGGCCACGGCCCAGCATACCACGGCGGGCCCTAGACCGTCCGTCGTCGGCCGGGGGTGGCATCCGGTAGGGGTCGGCAGGGATGAAACTACGGTTATAGGTCGTACCCAGGTCGACACCGAGGCCGCCGCCGCCGTAGCCGCCCCCTCCGCCATAGTTGCCTTGCTGGAACTGCTGCATTTGCATCTGCCTCAGCAGGTTCTGCTCCTGTTGCTGGTTGAACTGGTCGCGTTGCTCTGCCTCCAGCTCGCCATCCGAAGACTCGCTCTCGTCCGAGGTGCCCGAATCGGAGCTGCTGCTAGAGTCCGAGGGTGCCTGCGTCTTCGAAGCCTTCTTGTGCTTCCGAGACTTGGGCTTCTTCTTGTACTTCTGGATATCGTGGCGCTTCTTCGTGGCGCGCTTCTTCTTGTCGTCCTCGGAATCGGAATCCGAGTCCGAAGATGAAGATGATGAGGACGAGCTCTCGTCGTCGGAGTCGGAGTCATCAGAGGACTCTTCCGCGGCTGTCTCCTTCTTCGACTTCTTGGCCTTTGTTTTAGAGTGTTTTTTGCTGCGTTTCTCCTTCGCAGCTTTCTTGGGAGAAGCCTCCTTCCTCTCGGCCGACTTGGGTTCTGTGTCGGGGGTCTTGCTAGAACCGCTTGGGGTCTCTGGTGGCGGGATCTTAACCTCGTCCACGTTGACAGAGTCGGGACGGCTTCCCTCACGCACCTCGACGGGGGCAGTGGCGTCCTTAGAGTCCATTTTGAACCCGGCGCCTCGAGGCTAGTGTCGGTGACGAGGAGAAAAGGGGGATAGGAGCGAAGAGTATCAAAGCGGGTGTTGCGACGTGTGCCAGGAGACGGCAGAGGATTTCGGGTGGGAGCGAGGACAGATTGCGGGGAATATGGAACGCTGGCTGGGAGGAGGTGACCAAGCAAAGAGAAGAGAGAACCGGGACAGCAGTTTTGAACTGGCACAGTATCTCTCGTTCTGCTGGCTTTAGCTCCTTTGTACACCGGCTAGGATCGACGAGATTGGCAGCAGCCGGGCTCAACAGGGTGGTGGAACCGTCTGCGGTGCTTCGGTCTTAGGTTAGCAAGAAATGGAACAATTTCGAGGACCAGAGACCAGAGCCGGGTAAGAGCGCAGAGATTGTGCAGCCAGACGTAGCCAGACGTAGTCAGACAGGAGCTGCAAGTGCACAACGGATAGGGAAGCAACGGGCAAGGAGGCAGGACCAGCACGACGGCGGGAGAGCACAAGCAGGATGCAATGCAGAGGCATGCAGGCCAGGTGTCTCATCCGGGTGTGCAGCTTCGTTTTTGGTGGTGCAAGCTTCGCCAAAATGCAGCTTGCAACCACTTGCAACCGAAGCACTTTTCAGCAGCGCAGCTGTGCGACCTAGAAGGGCAGAAACGTGAGGGAGGAAGCAAGGGAGAGAGAGTCCGCATCCAATTGAGTTGGGGAAATGCGGCAGGATACTGGATGCTGCTGTGGGTGGTGACGATAACGATGTACGGGAAGGATGCGACGTACCGAGAAATAGCTGTCCTCCACCCCAAAAAAGACTGGATTGGGCCTGGAAGCTTCTCCGTGCGAGCTCTGTGTCGTGCTGTAGCGTCGGCCCGCGTTGCGTCTGCTTCGCGCTTCGTGCTGCGTCCGGTGTCTCCGCCGTCTGTCTTCTGGGCTGCTGGTCAGTCTGTCGTGGAGAGGCGGCTGCGGGAGATGCAGGACGGCGACGCAAGATGAGGTGGTTTTTGCTTCTGTGGGTCGCAGAGACTGAGGTGAGCCCGCGAGGTCGGTCACAAGAGGATTGGCAAGAGAGGAAGAGAAGAGTCGAGCAAGCCGAGGGTGAGGGAGACAAAGTGCGATGATAGAAAGCAGCGTTGAAAGCCACGAACCTGACAACGAGCACCAGCCCAAGGATTTAGGGATAGGCCTGGATTGGAGTATGATATTGCCTCGTGCGAAGGATAAATATGGGAGGGTAGTAGCAGGTCGAGGTTCAGAGTCGGTTTGAGGTTCAGACTTGGTCAAGAAAGCGGCGGCCGCCAAACATTCAAAAACGGCAACGGATTCAAACGCAACGTAGGAAGCAGAACGCACAAGCAAACGCAGCGCCACACAGCTGCCTGGCCGATGCCCTCAGTGCTGGAATTGACTTCGAGAGGCACCAGAGGGTAGGGTTGCTTTGGGGGTGATGGCGCGCGAGAAAGCTCAGTGGTGGGCTGGCAGCTGGATCCAGTGGCTACCTGGTCACACTGGTGGGAACGCGAGGATCAATGCAACGAACGACCCACAGGCTTTCACCCACAGACGGGAAGCACCCTTTTAAAGACCGACCTTTGCCCCATATTTTGCTCTTCTCGGCGAGGGGCAACCACCCTGCACCTTCCCACTCCACGAATCAAGACTCATCACTGACAGCCTCCCCTCCATCACTCAAGCACTCCAAGTGTGTGTGCCCCCAACAGACAGCATTCCATTCCTCAGGAACCTCCGCTTCCAGGGAGGGAGCCAGTAAAGAAGAGAAACACCCAAGTGAAGAAGTCAACCACACCACCACGGCAGCGAACGCCCCTGATCACTACCAACCTGCAGCGAGCCAAGGAGGTTAGGCACCCTGCACTCAAACACTTGACAGATCTCCCCCAACTGCCCCCAACCAGCCAGGACTACCCAGCACTTCCCTGTACTTCCCTAAACTCCCCTGTACAGGAATCCCAGGCTCGCGGACAACAGCCAATGGGATCTTTCAAGTGTCAGAATCATGAATCGCAGGAGGCCATGCATGTCAGAAACGGGCGCAGAAGCACATCGGCTGGAACCGTCCCAGCAGCGAGGCGAGAAGCCAGTCAGCAAGACTCGTTTCCTGCAAAATGCATCCAAAAGGCCGGCCGTCCTTGTGGGCGGCATTTTGGTAAGGCTATCTGCCTATATCCCAGTGAATGACTCTCTACTAGTACCGACAGGCAACTATATGCACGTTGAGGAGGCTGAGTCTCCTCGCACTTTCGTTGCCTTGGCAAAAGAAATGCTGAGAAATGCTGCCTAGGAAGATGAGCCGCATCAGCTTGGCTTCTGAGGTTCTACAACGGTTCAGCGTGGCAAACTCCGTATCTTGATTCCCTCCCGCCTTACTCCGTAACTCGCTCTCAAATGCTTGGAAATTAAAGGAAGAATAAATAAAACCGGTGGTGGGCGGTGGGCAACGGCTAGCGGTCTTTCCGCCCATCTTACTCTTCCACCCATCCCAACCTCGCACCACCACCACACCTTAGGTACCTTATTCAACCAAAATCATCCTCCTCCTTCCCCTTTCCGGGCCAGCGTTTCCCACTTTCGTCTGTCTGGTAGGTATGGCTCTCTCAGCCAGCAGCTGATGATGGAGGGAACGCAACACCACCACCCACCCTAACCCACCGGGCTAGCGTGTGCAAGAGCCCGGCTGGTTAGGCGGTTTCCCACGAAGCAGTTAGACTTGTTGCTTTTGGTGGTCGTCTTTCTCACTCGTCCCTTACCGCCTTTTCGCATCCAGCACCCCTGCCCAGTCGTGTCACGCCGCCAAATTGAATGCATCCAGGGCCCGGACCTTTTGAATATTGGACAAGCACAAGATCCTTGATTAACCGTACTTCCAGAGACGCTCTCAGGGATGAACCAACAGTCAAGGCGGCCCGCAAGGGATTCTACGTAGTAACAGTTAAATGTCCCGGTCTTATGACTCTACCTCTTTGGAATGCAAGCTTGAATGGAATGGCGCGGAGCGGGACGCAGTGTGGGCGAGACTCGCGTGGACAACGGGAGAGCAGAGCGGGAATTGGGGCGAGCGGCCAATACCGGCGACCCGGCGACTCCTAGAGGTCTCTCCACTAAGAAGTGAGAACAGACTAAAAGCCTCAAGCTGGGCTTCAATATTTCTTCTTCTTCCCACCAGTGAGATTTTCCACATCATTAACGGGCGTATTATACCTCCCTGTCGATGACCGGCTTGGGTCTCCCTTTCGGGTGGATGTAGCAGAACGGGCATGGACTTTGTGCGCTGGTCTCCCAGGCTGCTGCTCCCTTTTAGTTCTCTGTTCCGTATTCCGGACCTCGGTCTACCTATCGTTAGAAAATTTGGAGTAGTTGTTTGTTCCCAGCTCCATCTGCTGCATCCCGCCGCCGCCATCCTTCTAACACCCGCCCACTCCTCGTCCATGATTGTGCTCGGTTAGATACTTTGTCTCATCACCTGACTGCATGGCAGCAGATACAACGGCCTAACGATACGAGGGGAGCAACCGCGCATCGAATGCACTCGGTAAGTGGCGAGAAACAACAAAATGGCAGACACAAGTACCTGACCACGCCTATCGATGGCCGAATGACTTGGTACCTACCAACAGGTACCACCGAGGTACTCGATGATGACCGTTGGCCGAAGCTTCGGCAAGACGCAGTTCCAAACAAGGCTGCAGGGCGGGACCATTCCCGATGATTGGACGATAATGTTTTTCTACCGACCTGCGTCCGCTTGGACTTCAACGCGTCAAAAAAAGGGGGGGGGAAAGAAAACCGAAAAACGAAAAAAAAAAAAAAAAAAAGTCCAAATAGCGTGAAAACAACACACGATTGGTTGCTTCAGGTATCCGAATTAAGGCTCCGATGTCGGTGGAGGGGAGAAGATGTCGGCTTCCGGCTGCTGATGTTCGAGATGTTGCTCCAACTTCGACCTAGGGGAAACCGCCGTTCTGTCTGTGCTTCCTGCCCCTGAATTGCCCACCACCTTCCACATCATCCAATCACCCTTCCACCTTCTACCATTCACCATTCACATCAAGCTTCCTAATCTCCTCCTCCACAAACTTGTCGTCCTCCAAAGCCTCGCCATTCATCAAGCCGTGGATACAGCAATCCCCCACAATTTCATACGCGGTTTCACCTCCTCTTTTCTTCTGCCTCCTCCCCCTCCTCCAAAGGCGAGCTTAGTCATATTCGACAGCGAATCCGCGTCGACTGTCGTTGTCGAACGCGAGCCGCTCCCTGCTCCCTATTCTGCAGCTCAGCATTCCGGGGCTTCTCGTCCGCCTCCATATCCCACATCGGGTTGTTCGGCGGGCGGCCGGGGACCCGCCGCGCCCGTCGGTATCTGGCGCAGGTTCTCCATGGCCTTGACGCGGTCCCAGACGCGGCCTCTGAGGCGGAGGTTGCCCGCGTTCCGGTCGATGGAGATATCTGCGGCTTGCTGTGTACCCCAGCAGCGCTCACCTCACACGCGGAACGGCTCCGTCCAGCCGGCTCTTGTCCAGTCCGTCGCCCGGGAGGTTCGGTTTCTTCCCGTTCTTGGGCAGCAGCGTGGTCGGCTTGCCTTCGACCTTGACGCGGTGCGAGAGCACGTCGAGCAACCCGCTTTCCAGACAGTCCACCGCCAAGTCTGTTGAGAGCCGCTCGGCAGGGCGCGAGTGGTCGACCGCGATCCTGTTCTTGTCCTGCCCCGGTAGATTAATCCCAAAATCCGGTATATCTTGCCGCAGGCCTCGGTGGCCTTGAAGTCGCGCAGCTCCTCGAGCAGATCGAGGAGCGGGATGGCCCCCCGTGCGGTGGAACCACGAGTGGTCGAAGAACTCGGCCGGCCTCTCCCACTCCATCTTGGGCGTCTGCTCCGCGTTGATGAAGTGCTGTCGTATCTCGGTCGGCTCCGTCGCGCCCCTCTTGGTCAGTACTCCTTGAACAGCTCCAATATGACCAGACGCCTGTCCACCGTCTCTTCCTCTCCACGCCGATCTCCTCTCCCAACCAGATGCACACCGCGGACTCCCGGGCGTACACGGACCCCATCACCTTGACTTGCTCGTTGCGCTCGGCCAGGTCTCCCCGGTTGATGCACAACGCGTCGACTCACAGCATCCGCGGCTCGACTTCCCTTCCCTCCGGATCTGGCGGCCGCAGCCTCTTAAGCGCGCAGAACAGCTCGTCCCCGATCTTGACCTCGACGTCGTCAACGTATATTCAGCTGTCCGGCAAGGGTCCACCCAGGCTGAGGTAGTTTTCCCTCGTAGTACGGGTGGCCCAACATGTCGCGGTACGCCGTGTGGCGGCTGTCGGAGAACATCTCGCTGTCCTTCCACAAACGTCGGCGACACGACAAGTCAGTCGGCGTTCACGCTCCGGCTCCAGCAGTAGCTGAGCGCCTCGTATCGTTCGCAGCCGCCGCTGTTTACGTCCAGCGGCATGTGTTCGAGCCGGCATATTACGGCGTGGTCTTTTGCTGGCTCGATGACCAGGACGCGGGTTTTGTGGATAGGTTCAGGGCTTGTAGAGGTAAGTAACGGTGGCTTCTCAGGGGCCAATACAGCAACCATGCATGCATGCATATTTACCTAGGTAAGCTCGTCGAGGAACTAAAACAGTAATAAAACAGCAGTTCGTCCGTCCCTTTGCTTTTTCATTGTTTTTGTCTAAATATATTCCCGATGTGCAATTTCGCGGGTTTTATCGCGAATCTCTAGGCTACCTCTCGAACGATTTGATGTGCCAGGAGCCCCGCCCTGACCCAGCCCGTAAGGACCACAGTGCGCCTAGATGATTGCTCATGGTAGGGGGCTTCGGGGGACCAAGGGGACCCGTCTCAGACTCCAGATCCACTAATCAGTCACCCCAAAGGTTGCGCACACTGAGTGACTGCATGTGAGATTTCAATTTGAGTTCAGTTGGGCGGGCAGGCACTCGACCTCAGAATCTCTCAACGCTCAGAGGAGACGGGCTTCTCAGCAGAAAGCCAGGCACAACGCTTGTGTTTCTTCCTCGAGACGAATCATCAATGAATCTCATAGAGCTTCGCGGAAGCAACTTTGCGTATATACTAGAAAACACTAACGATCGTCATTTGAGAAGAGGAAAAAACAAACGTCACGCAAAGCAGGCAGGTATGTTCGCGCTGCTTACCCAACAACCGAAGGGGTGCAGTGCCCTCCTCTTCCTCCCCCGGTCCTCCTAATATCAATCTACCCAAGTACACAACCACCTATCACTCTCCTTCCTTCCTTCCTTCCTTCCTTCCTATGCAACATTTACCACAGTCCTCCTCGACCTAGTCCTTCTCATCACCCTAGGCACAACCTCCACCACGACCTCCCTCTTCGCCGCCAGAGCGGGAGCAGCAGCACGCGCGCCCACACCCACAGTCTCCGCAAAGTTAGCGACGGCCACGGGCGCGGGAGGCGCCGGGAAGCCGGCGAAGCGCTCGGCGCCGGCGCTGCGCGCGAAGTTGTTCATCATCTCCCAGACCGGCAGCGTGTTCGCGGCGCCGACGCCGCGCTGCTCGCCCGCCATGACGGCCAGCTCGGCCATGCTGATGACAATGCCACCGGCTGCGGGAGCAGAATTAAGTTGGCGGGCCTCGACTGGAGCAGCAGCACCGGGGGCAGCGGCGGCTGCTCTTGCAGGAGCGGCCGCGACGGCGCCTGGCGCGTTGAGCGGTGTGGTGCCCATCGGCTTGGGGGCCGGGGCCACGGCTGCGGGACGGGAGGCTGCGGCGCTGGCGGGGGAGGCTGCGGCGGCGGCGGCACCGCCTGCGACTGGGGCGGGGATGGCGCCGGGGGCGTTGAGCGGTGTGGTGCCCATGGGCTTCGGGGCTGCGACGGCGCTCTGGGGCGCCTCGGCAGCGGGGACAATAGAGGGGGTAGCACCTACAGGCGCGGGCCGGGCTTCGGCGGGGAGCTGGCTTGGTTGCTCGGCGGCAGGGGCCAGGCTTTGTTGCGGCTGGGTGAGCTGCGGCTGCTGGCCGATCTGACCCTGGCCCTGGCCCAGAGTAGAGCCTGAACCAGGGCGCTGGCCCTGCTGGGTGGTGGCAGAGCCGGCGTTGATGCCCTGGCCGAGTTGGCCTTGGCCTTGACCGAGCTGTCCCGGCTGCTGTCCCTGGCCAAGCTGTGCCTGTCCGCCAGCAGCTGGAGCAGCTCCGGCGCGCGACATGGTCAGGATGAACTCGCCGTCGAGAGCGCCCACGGGAACGGCGACGCGCATGTTCTCGCGGTCGAGGATAGGCTGCGAGTTGATCGGCGTGAAGGTCGGCGCGAGCAGGAGCTGCGTCGCGACGGCGCCGGCGTTGGACGTGCCCTGGCCGTTGTTGTTGTTGTTATTGTTGTTATTATTGTTGTTGTTCTGCCCATTCTGGTTGTTCTGCTGGCCGTTTTGGTTTGGGTCGGTCTGGTTTTGTCCGTTCTGGTTTTGCTGACCATTCTGGTTGTTGTTGTTGTTGTTGTTGTTGTTGTTGTTGTTGTTGTTGTTATTGTTGTTCTGGTCATTGGGCTGCTGCTGCGTGTTGTTGCCGGCGTTGTTGTTTTCGTTGACAGCATTGGCCTCGCCATTGGCAATGTTCTGCCGCTTCTGGCCCTGCTGCAGCCCACCGCCGAGCTGACCCGTGGCGCCGCCGGGATTCTGGAGGACACCCCTCTGAGCCACGCCCAGCTGGATGGACTCGGTGGCCGCGATGCCCATGTTCTGAGCCGTCCTCATCAGGCGTTGAGCATCGACTACATACGTTGTGGATCCGTGGATGTCAGCAAAATATCCTGTGTATCCATCCCGTCAAGTTGAGATTTACTTACGGGGAAGCTGCATGACTGCAACCATGTTGTTCAAGTCAGGGATGACCCCGGCCAGGTTGGTGGTGACCAAATACCTGTAGTTGTCTGCGGTAGTGGTGGAACCCCAGAGTCAGCCTCTCGTTTGATCTTCGAAACCACCCGACCCACTGGGCATGCTTAAAAGGAGACTAAATCGCGACAGGACCATGCGGTAACTCCACGCTCCACACTCTCCTCCACCCTTGTCCAAAGATCCTCTCTCTCTCTCTCGCGCGCGCACTCTCGGGCAATTTTATCGGGACTTTTACTTACTGACTGACTGCACTCCACCAGTGAGCATGGAGGTGCTCACGCCGTTGATGACATCAGTGTTGACGACCATGGGCTGGCTGGCCCGGATCGACATGCGGAAGCCGTCGGTGAACTCGACCTCCTGGATGCCCGAACCCTGGATCTGGACCGACTGTTGCTGGCCTGAGCCGAACGGCGTCAGGGCGTTGCCGGTCTCGACGGTCTGGCGGCCCACCACCATGTACTCTCCGTCGATCTGGTTCAGCTTCACCATGCGGACAGTGTTGTCGGTCCTGAACAGATCATGTTAATATCGGGATGGTTTGGAGGGTGAATGTCCCCATTGCGTGGTCGATGGTGATATTAGGTTTATGCTATGTCGTATTGGCATTGGTTCTTACAGGTTGACACTCTTGATGGGCTCGGTGATGATCCACGCTTGGCGGTCATTGGAGAGCTGGGCCACAAAGGTGTTATCCGGAGAGACCCGTTGCTGGTTCAGCACGTTGGGGTCGATGGGCATGGCGATCTGGGCGCCGACCAAGTCTGTGTCTCTATTGGTCTGGATTGTCATCGAGTTCGCCGAGAGTTGGACGAACGGCTGGCCCGTTGAGCCCACCACGTGGCTGGCCGCGAGCGGGTTGGGGTTCTGGTTGACGATGATCTGGCTCTGGGTTTGAGAGAAGGTCTCGATCCTGGAGCCGTCTGGGAATTGAAGCCTATTAAGGATCATCTGTTGTTGTTTATGCGAAGTGTCTTGTGTCAGTGACTGGCCTAGTCATCATCATCACCATCACCACGGGTGGTTTCTCAGATGTCCAAGGTATCTACTGGAGTGTGACTTACATCGCCATTAATGTTGGCCACCTGGTTAAACTGCAGGTTCTGATCCTGAGCAGCCGCCGGCGAGGCTAGCCGCCAGGCGAGCACGAGAAAAGGAGTGAACGACTTCATTATCGCCAGCGAGAGTCTGCCACCGGGGCTAATAGGAAAGAAAGAAAGGAGAGAAGTGAAAAAAAAATAATAGAAGTCCTCGTAGTAGTGAAAAAGGGTACACGGGAGAGGGACAGACAAGAAGGGGAGATGAGTATAAGTGTTCACAGTACAATATTACAAACTAAAGGAAGGAAGGGACTGTCACGGACTTAGTCTTCCGTGGGCAATGGATGAAGGAGAGCCGGCCTGAGGGGATGCCGCTGGCAATTAAAACATTCAGAAGCCTGTGTCAAGTTCGCAACAGCTCCAGGCTTCGGATGATCTCGACCAAAGAAAGTGAAAGGGGTGCTGTAAGCTTATAAAGAGGGGAGGAGGCGGCGGGGAGGGATGAAGAAATGGATCGGTGGGTGGACGGCAGGAAAGGAAAAAGAGTTGCATCCAGTAGCGGAAACGCGAAGGGGGACGAGGACGGACGAAGACGGACAGACAGACAAGAGAGATCACAAACACATAGTATAGCACAGAGTATTACTGCGGGAAGCCGCATATAGGGGAAAAAAAGTGGGTGAAGGCGAGACGCCATGCAGCGTATCACGCCCTGATGTGGACAGACAGGGGGCGAGAGCATGGGAGAGGAGCCTAAGGAGGAAGACCAAGGCCTTGGGGAGTGTGAGATCAGAAGATACAAAGAGACTGATCCTCAGCGAAGGAGCAACAGATCTCGGTGATCCGTGGATCCGGGATCGCAGGTAGCGGCTCCAACCCTGTCGGGCATTCGAAGCTTGGCTCGAGTGTCTGTGGGGGGGCCCGGAATTTGTGTGGTTTATCTAAAGCGTACATAGCCCTTGTAAGTAGGTAGTCTGGCATCTTCTAGTGGTTGTCTCTCTAGAAAACATCATCTGAGTGCAGTCCAGGGAGAAGCAGGAAGAAGTAGCAGCAGTCCGATGGTGTTCAATGCAGACGAGGTTGGGCGGGCCGGATATTCAGCTTCCGTTCATTACTCGGGCTTATTGTTTGTGCAGTGGCCTTCAGTGGCTATGGCCGCCACGGAAGGGTAGGGATTGGGTTTTGCTTGGGGTTTCGAAATATCAGGTGCAACATTTTCACCATCAGATGACGGTAGCTTCAGTGACGATTTTGGACGAGGCTGCTTGGCAAATGACATCTAATCCAGAGACCAATGTAAAGCAAAGACACCTCTTGCTTCCTCTCGAGCTTCCTGTCGAACTTCCTGAAATAGAAGCTTGCAAGACATAGTGTGATCTTCAAAGTGATTTTTACAAGACACAGAGTGAACCGATTCGGCTGATTACGTCTTGGGCCTAGGCGCTTGGAATATGTGCATCCATCGCATGCAGCATGCGTGTATTGTTGGCAACTTTTGTCAGAGAGCCTATTCATCCGTGATGCTCTGCAAGGTCGCCACTGACAACGACCCTACAGCATGGAAAGGACGAGATGTCTTCTAGATGTTCTTTCTGTCTGGACAATCTGCTGTCCTTCATCGCATGTGAGTGCCTGGTTGAGACGATCTAGTATGGAGACATTGCTCAGACACATAAGACCGCCCGAACCGGAAGAGTGAGATCGAGAAGCCATCCCAACCCGATGAAGTTCCGACCAAAGTCTAAGATCATATGACAGACGCGCCTAGAAAAATGTTACGCTACTGTATTCTGCGGACCGCGGCGGCAGAGGCAGACGGCGGACGGCAGATGGCAGATGGCACTCACGTCACGTCTAAAAGGGACAAAACATTAAAAAAGCAAGGAAAAAAAGCTTGAGAGCGGCGCCAGTGAGTCACGATGAGGTTTGAGGCGAGGGATCCAGCTTTGAAGTGCCTCTTGGAGGAGCAAAAGCTGCAAGCCTGTGCGTGAATTGTGGAGGTTGTTGACTGCAGCATGTGTCTGCAGCGCAGTGTTTCGACACCGTCATCGTCCGAGCGCAAACGACCACGGCTCCGTTTCGACTCGGGGTTTTTCTGCCGCATCGATGTGCTTCAGGGACCGGTCTTGGCGTTACGCAAGGGGCAGTTTTTGGTCAGGTCCGATGGGGTCAGATGCTTGGCTGAATGCTTGGTTCGATGCTTGGCGTTCTTATACTGTGGTGATTCGTGTCTTGCTCCTGATGCGGTTCAAGGCAAGGTTCAGGCAGGGCTCAGGAACAACTCAAGCAATACCCAATTCGGAAACTTTTGTCAATTCGGCTTTTTCCCGCCCCTGCCGACCCCCTCTCGGGAGCCCCATTTTCTTGTGGAGGATTGCCATGCGCGTCGGGGATCGACTGGGGATCCCTTCGATCATCATGCGCCGCGTGGGATCGACTGGGGATCCCCTCGATCATATTACTAGAATTCAAGCTATGTCAAGCGTGAATGCCCATGGCCCCCGAGACGACACATGGTCTCTTCCTTTCCCCATCTCCTCCTCGCCTCGAGTTAAGCTTAGAAGTAAGCATCTCCCCTGAATCCCCTCCCAGGGCCCCACGTAGCCAATCGCCATCATTCCTTGGATGAGGGTTGCTTCCATCCACCCTAAAACGCACATCTTCTGAGATCTCTTCCTGAAATATTTCCCGCTTCTGACCATCCCATAACCCTGCTGCACATTCGAGATCAAATTGTGCTGACCTCAGGCGACCTGCCGACTCTGAAACGGCGGGGTGACAGACTTGATTTGTGCAGACTTCAATGAGGGACAGCCCACACCAACACACAGACACAACGTACGTGCACCCTTATCTAGACTAACTACCTAAGGAGGAAGAGTACTACTACTAGTATGCAAATACGCAGCGCTCGGCCTTGGCTCATCCCAAGATTTTAGAAGACAAGACAGAAAACTGAAACCTCCACACGGCAGCAAAGCAGCAGGGTTCTGCCAGTAAGAATTGCTCGCTCATCAGAATGTTCGTTGAATTTGCCCCCTGATATTACATACGGAAGCAAGCATCCACGAACGAACAACATCCGCCGAAGATAGAATGAACAGCAGCAAATACGACTTGATGAATCTGTCTTCGCATTCATTTAGCTCCCCCCAGTATGAGGAGTATCATGAGCCAGTGGGCGAAACGTAGACCATCTCCTTTGCCTCCATCGTCGCGCTGCATTGCCGGGCGAGGGTAGTTAGGTGTTAGTACCTACTAGTAGGTAGGTAGTCGCCAGGAGTAGACGACGAGGGGTAAGTCAGGGTCCTCGTGAGCTTGACTCGGTTTGGCTTCCCTGCATACACCCGCCCTACAATGATCCTAGGCAGAGACAAAGTCGACTTTGCTTTGGATGTTTCAGCTTGGCTTCGGGAGTGGCAGGTGGCCAAGCTTGCTTTCTTTCTTCTGCCTGGGTCCCTCGCGGTCCCTTCCTTCGTCGATCTACCGTCTACTGTAAATCTGTAATTCTCCGTTGCTTTCTCTCGTCTCTGTATCACTAGTAAAACTACCAGTGGCACCACTCATACTTTGTACAGAGGAATCCGGCGTTTCTGCCTCTATGCAGATCCTTCTGTTTGCTGCAAACCCCGGTCTGCCAAGATCTTCCCCCCAGGCAAGCCCGGTGAGAATGACACTCATTCGTCAGTCCCACCACCCATGATCACCTATGGCTACTCATGTTCGTGCTAAAACCGTTCACTTGAGTTCCCGAAACAAGTTGGCATGGGGCAAACGAGGTTCTGTCAACCGATAATATATCTAACAAAGACCCTCATCCAGACGTAGATTTTGGTCTGCTCTCGTGAACGCTGGCCGATCTAGTATGACCCCGACCGTTCTTCCTATACTGCCCACCTCGGCATACTTTGTCCTTCCCTTCTTTCTTTCCTAAACTTAATTTTTCTTACTAGGGGATCGCCTTTGCAAGGCGCTGGTTGTACCGCCCGCACATTTCCTCCTCTCTTTTTAATATTACTACTCCCCTTCTACTATACACTCCACCGAGTCCACCGTCCCCTTTCCTATCTGTCTTTACTTCTTTTGGTCATATTAGAGCCGTCAAAAGTTCCTCAACCTTCACTATGCGTTCTTTGTCTCCTTTGGTGGTGATTTTCACCCTCCTGCCGGCCTTCGGCTTGGCTGTGCCAGCCGGCGTGCCCAACAACGCGAACGGGAACGGCAACCGGAACGGAGGAAACACGGCCACCGGGACTGGCAATACTGGGAACACTGGGAATACAGGAAGCAACACGAACACGAACAGCAACACTGGCAACACTGGCAACAACAATGGCAATCTGGATAATGCGAATGCCAACGGAAACGCCAATGCGAATGGGGGGAATCTGAATAACGGCACCGGGAACGCGAACGGAAACAATGGCGACATCAACGGCGTCAGCCAGGCCCAGATCGCCAACGCGGTCTCGGCATGGATGAACGACACAGGCAAGGTCACCAAGTTCCTGAACTCGGCGACGTCGTTCACGGGCGACGAGTTCACGCGCCAGGCCACCATCGCACTGAACGCCGAGGTCGACGAGCTCAACCACAAGAAGGTGCTGGACGCGGCGCTGGGCAACCAAGTCTCGCAGGCCAACGACGTGCTCGCCACCCAGGGCTTCTTCCAGCAGGTCGTCGACGTGCTGCAGAGCATGGCCAGCAACGGACCCGACACCGCTCAGGCCGACGTCAACACTATCAACAACAACCGCTGCGTCAACGTGCTGCCCAACATCGACGCCTACTTCAGCGCCGCCGGCTCTCCCGACGTCAAGGCCGTCCGTCCCACGGGCTGCCTCGAGGTTTCCGGCGCCCCTGAGGCCACCGGTGCCCCGCCGCCGCAGGCTAACGTGGGCTCTGCTGCTCCCAACGACAACAACAACAACAACAACAACAACAACAACAACAACGGCACCCAGGCAGGCCAGAACAACGCGGCCACCACTCCTGCGCCGAACGCGGCCCGCCCGTCTGCCAATGCCCAGAATGGTCGTCCCAACAACGCCAACGGTAACGCCAACACTGGCAACGCGAACACTGGGACTGGCAACACCGGCAACACCGGGAACACTGGGAACAACGCCAAGGGAGCCAGCACCACCGGGGCCCGAGGCGGCGCTTCGGCTGCTGCTACGAGTGCGCGGCCCGGCGCTTCGAACAAGCCGAACAACGCTGGCACCGGGACTGGACCTGCCAACAACACTGGAACCGGGAACCGTGGCGGTGCCGGTACGAACACCGGTACAAACACCAACTCCGGCACGAACAATGCGGGCACTGGAAACCGCGGCACCGGCAACACTGGCACCAACAATACTAGTAACGCGAACTCGGGTACCAACAATGCCGGCACTAGCACTGGAAATCGTGGCAACGGCAACACCGGCACGAACACAAACTCGGGGACCAACACCAACTCAAGTACGGGCACGAACAACGCCGGCACCAGCACTGGTAACCGCGGCAGTGGCACCAACACGAATTCCAACACCGGGACCGGCAATGCCAATGCCAACTCTGCTTCTGGGAACAAGGGGTCGGGCACCAGCAGCAACAACAACAATGCAAACAGCAACACGAATACCAATACTGACACGACCACAAACAACAACGCCAACCGCCGCGCCGTCGTCGTCGCCTACTAGACTTCCTCCTTCCCTCCCAGCCTAGCCAAGCTCACTCGCTAGTATCTAGTATTCTTCCTCGCCGGTCCTACCACAATCCCTGATCTCATATCTTCCCTTGTCACATTCTCTTTCACCCATTGTGTTAGGTCATAGGGTGGGCATGCTCTCTTTTGCTCCAAGCTTGCTTAGATATACGAAAACCTGACCTCCCTACTACCTTCCCATCACCCTTTCCTTGTATACTAGTAGTAGTACTTTATATCCAACGTGGTTGGCGCTCCCGAAATCTTCTCCTGTCCATATTTCTTGCTGTTTCTTCTTCTCCCGTGTGTAGACCACCTACCAACTTGTAGTACCCTGTATCTCTTTTTAAACTCTGGTTCTTTCATCTAGTATCCATGATTCCGGAAGCTGGTTTATGTGAACTGTAGTAGTGTTTCCACAAGCGACAAGTACTAGTTCTATTATTCTTCTGATCTGTCATCATGGTCCAATATCTGCCCATCATCAAGACGGATTACCACAGTGCGTCACTTTTCATCTAACACAGTGCGAGAAGGGGGAGGGCTCTCGGTTTCCTCCGCCCCTGACTAGAAAAAACTACCGGCCCCATCCCCTCCCGAAACACGGGACTTGTTTCGGGCCATCGACATGCCTCCCCGGTCTTCCGTCCTTTGTCCGCTCACGGACGCATGGGCAATTTGTCCTTTCTTTTTGTTTCCTTTTTTTCTCTCTTTTTTTTCTCTTTTAAGGTTCGCCACAGACCCTCCTCTCAAGGGCCAAGACTCACGGGGGCATGGACTCCTTCAGAGTTTTGACCCATGCACGTGATCTGATCTGATCTACGTAGGTAGGTAGAGGCGGGTTAGGCTGCATCTTGAGGCTTTCAACTTGGCGTCATAGTTTGTCGATCACTCGCGGGGGGGCTTTCCATTGATGTTTACCTAGCGCTATTGCTTCAAACACAGTCCTCGTCGAGCGAGCGTCGCCGTTGAAAGAGCGAAGTGCATCATCACAAGTATCACGGCGTCGACGAAACGACGAATGATGGGATGATGATGGCGTCTTTCTCCTCTTCTGCTCTCGAGTTTCTGCTGAACCTTTTTTTTAGCCCTCCTGTTCGCTCCCGTCTTCGTTTGGAGAAGAGCGCAAATGAAGTTGGAGATGATGGTGGCCTACGAATGTCCATAAACGTCTGATGGAGAGATGGAGGCAGGGAGGGAGAGAGGGGGTTGCGTGGGCTACCTACCTATTATAACCATGACCACCATCACCCTCATCCTAATCTCTGGTTCCTGGTTGCCTCAGGGAGGCTCGCCAGCCAGATCGTGAGATTCCATCAGATGGCGAGACGAGCAAAGGTGGGATAGACTCAGCGAAGACTTGCCACGGGTACGGTACCAAGGGGGAGAAAAAGATTGCGAGTGTCAAGATGGTGTGTAGCGTTCGTGCCCCGTCCCTTGCATGAAATGGACGGAGAAGATTCGGCTCAAAGAAACTCTGAGCCGAGGGCGTAGGGCTGAATAATGCTGACGGAATGAACGCTGAATCTGAGGGTAAACGAGACACACAACATATCCAAGAATGTTGCTTTGAGGTTCTTGCGGCTGTTGTTCTGACGACGACAGGACTGGAATGTATGAAGAGCAGAAGCGCAGGACAGAACGGAGGCAACAACAGGACGCATGCCAAACGGAAGGTTGCTCCGACGCATACCACACAGCAAGCATCAAAGATGGGCCAACCTGCAACAGCCGAGGCGAAAGAGACAGACACATCACAGACGGAACAGAGGGGATGGCGGTGGAAAGATAGCAATCAACTGAGCATTGATTGACTATCGAACTGGTGGTATCACGGTAAACGCAAAACACAAACGGCACGACCCGACAGCTAGGAAACTAGGAACGAAGCCGAAATCCAGAAACCACAAATCTCCTCCCATCGTCTTGACCCCTTTCTTCATTACAATGTCTAACCCATCCATTCCTCCTTGCACAGCTCAGACCATCATCCCCCACCACCCACCGACACTGTCGGACAGTGTAGGCAGGTAGGTAGACGACAGCCAGTCTGTCCGTCTCCATCTTGATCTTCTTCTTTCTTACTGGGCAGGGTAGGTCATGCCGCCCTGAGCCTGGTACTGGGTCTTGTCGCCGCCGGGGGCGGCGTTGGCCAGGAGCGGGGCGCGGTGCGCGGCCTCCTTGTCCTGCTGGACGAGGTCGCACAGGCCGCAGCAGCAGGCGCGGGCGATGTCGGAAAGGCAGTTGCCCTCGAGGCCGTACTTCTGGCGGATGTCGGCGCGCTGCATCGACATGAGGACCCAGTGGAGACCGAAGCAGCCCGAGGCGCAGAACATTAGGCACTACAGGAGAAACCACCACGTCAGTACATACGGTACGGGGACAGGAGGGCAGGAAGAAAAATGATGTCGGAAGTATGACGAGCAAAGAAAAACATACGCTAGTGTTGATGGGCTCATATCCCTGCAGGTTCGCATCCTTGCGCACGCGGTGGTGGGTCTTGCCGAAGGTGACGCAGGGCAGGCAGTACGTGATCAGGCAGGTGTCGATGGGGCTCAGGCAGCTGAAGAAGCCGTTGTGCCACGGCTGCGAGCCCTCGGGCGACTTGGAGTTGATGGTCTCTGACGGCTGCGACAGCACGGCGTTGACGCGCTCCTTCCACTCGGCGACGTCGCGGTCGTCGACGGGACCTCCCTTAGCCGGAGCAGGGGCAGCCATTGTATGTGTTTTTGGGGGGTGGTTTGTGGGAGGATGGAAGGGAGAGAGGAAGACAGAAGCGAAAGATGTTGTTTGAAGATTCACGGACGAGAGACGAACCGGAGGAAGAATGCAAAGAAAAAAGGAAAAGAGCGACAGGAAAAAAGGCTTGGATTTGGTTAGGTTGAAGATGATGGACAAAGAGTGAGGACAAGAGAAAGGGAGGGAGGAAAGGGTCCTGTGGCGTCCCTTTTAATACCTCACTCAGATTGCGCAAAGCAGAGGAAGCAGTACGGCCCGATGCAGGGGATGGCTTTCTTCCTGTCGACGACTCAGTGAGCCAGTGACAGAGCTAGACACATGGGGACGGAAGTGGCTCTCCTCCTGGCTTCGTGACTGGCTGGCCGTCCGTTCCGTTCCTGTCCAGGGTCTGGGATAACGGCTTCAGCAAAAAGTAAAAGAGCAATCAGTCCAGCGGCCAGCCCAAAAGAACACACGGCCAGCCGGATTCGTATCCGCCCCCATCAAAATCAATGACGGGAAGCGTCAAGCCAAGCGTGAAAGAGGAGGCAGCCACCTCCCGACCCACGTCCCTTGCCAGTGCTGCCGCCCTGTTCCCAGTCTGTACGCCGGCGTGCACCGGGCTGTTGACCTCTCCAGGCAGGACAGTGGGACACACACGCAGGATTCGCAGGACAGACACGCAGGGAAGGAAGGACGCACAGGACAGGACATACGCAGAGACCCGACGGCGACGCACAGCACCTCTTCTTCATCACACACGGGCGGACTGGTGGTGGGCGGCCACTCCGACCAATCAAGCCAAGCAAAAACGCCAAAAGGACCCTCCCCTCCTCCCTCCTGAGCCGGAAAGGGCCAAGCGCAAATATCTCCTTCTTCCTTTCCACTGGCCGGAACCAGTCCAGGGGTTGTCAAGACACAAGTCAGGAGGGGCGCGACGCTTTCAGCTTTTCAGCCTCAGGACCCACCTTCATCCACCGCCGATGCCGCTGTGGGATTGGCGCGTTCCCGCTAGCGAGATGAAAGAAGAACGGGCGCCGCCCTCCAGACCGTCGTTGCGTGTGCCGTGTGGTGCCAGTTGATGAACGGTGGGTGCCCAAGAAGAAAGGAAAAAAATAACGCTGTCTCTGCCCGCAGACCGTTCGGGGAACCCTTGTCGAAACTGAGGTGAGGCAATCTCCTCCTTGAAGATCGATCACTCTCAAGTAAAATTGGGAGGCGTTTTTGAGGCGTTTTTCTTTCTTTTTTTTTCCCCTGCTTCACTACTTCACTGCTTCATGTGATTTTGTATCTACTAGATGATATCCCCCAGTAGTCTGGTCGGGACAATTTCATGCATGTTCGCCGTTGTGATTCATTCCGTTTCCCGTCCTGGCGGCGTCCATCCATCCGTGTCAGTCCCAGCGAGCGGATGCCTCTCTCTCTGTCAACCTTCCGGACCTGGAGTTCCTGGACTCTTCATAATTCCTCCTCCAACCATTCTCTTCGCACCTCAACCACAGAAACCGTTCTAATTCCGGAATGTATCGAACGCGTCCTTGCCGAACCCAGCCTCGTGTTCCCTGGAGCTGGGATCTTCACTTTCCGACCTCCTGACTCATTTTTCTCATCCCTATCCTCTGCAGGAGGATACCTACAGAGGATCGCTCTCCGAATGCATTGCATTAGCTCCCTGCCTGTGTACCTAATATTTAGGGAGTTACGATCAAAAGTGCCTCTGATCCCAGAGGTCTCTTTTGCAAGTTTTCTTATCGTCGAGAAAAATGCTGGAGGTGGCCCATTTTTGACCCGCCTAGCTCATTTCCCGGATCAGCCCTACACACGCAACTTCATGCAAGACCTTGGCTCGGCACCGTGATGGTTACCATTCTTGGCCAACAGCCCTATCAGTATCAGGAATCAGCGAGCCCCAGTGTCCCCTTGGATGGCACCACCTTCTGCGGTTGCGCCTGTCTCGCAATTGGCTCCTGTCCAAGCACGATTGAATCCTTCTGTCTGTCCATCTTCTATCCGTATGTTGTATCGTTCTCTTCTCGATGAAAACCGTTTTCTCCTTCCCCGTTTCATGCAAATTTTCCCTTTGCAATCCATGTTCCGTAGATCGTTCCATAGCAGTCAGCCTCCTTTACCCGCCCATCTGGCTTTCCGCCTGCTGCTATATTGGCGTGCGCCTCGATATCAGAGCTGCGTTTCTTTCCAATTGCGGTCCTATCATTCAAGCCAAGGCCCTATTCCCTGTCAAATCGCGGAGCCTGAGCATTGACGCTGTCAGACGGAGAGTTTTGTGCGGCGTGTTGAGGCTGAAATCATCAGCGACGACCCGATTTTTCTCCAGAACAGGAGGAACATAACGGAATCGGCACGGGATAGAGCTCTCTGGGCCAAATTTCCCGACCTCGAAATAGTTTCATAAAATGATTGTTGCACTTCTATCACCGAGGTCCTCGTTTTTCACTTGATCACGGAAGTCGTACCCAGGAGAACGGACCGTGGCGATGATGATATTCAGGACGGATTTCAGCGCCGGACCGGACCTGAAGCCCTGAGAGCAAACGCTCGATCTCGGCCCCCTCGCTCCAGGTGCGACTCTCACCAATATCCTTCCACACCTTGGCCGCCCGGCACAACCATCGATTGGTCCGGCGTACATCCGAACTCAGGGCTGAAAAGTTCACCGCCGAATGCAGCACGGAGAGCGAACGAAATTGATCACGTTCAAATTTGATAGGGTGACGTGGACTGGACTGAACCAAGAAGGCCCCATCCAAGAACATTGTCGATTGATTGACCATTGGGCTGAAGACGTGTCGATGCAAGGATGTTGCTTGTATCCGTAAGCCGTGCTGGGATAAGCAGGTGTGGCCAACGCATTTGTGGCTTTCTATCTAGCATGTGTGGCTAGTGACGAGCCAGGAATACATGAGGCTATTCCGAACCGATGCACTGACCCAGATGAAAACTAACCGAGGAGAGTCATGGCCAATTCCTCCGAACACGGATCATCCCTTGATGCCCCAGACTCATCAGGTCGGGTGCCGGTGCCACATTCTCACAAGTCACAAACCCTCCCCAGATTCGCGACCGAACTTCTCCAACAAAACGCTGCCAACTTCGACGTTCCCATACAAACGGATTCTGCCTTATCAATCCGTAGAAAGAATCCAGTCTCGTGATTCACGGATGACTATCAGAAGAGCGGGAAGAGCCATTTAATCGCGCAAATCCAGATCTCGGGTCCTATTCTCGTGTATCTCACAAAGAAGCAGAAATCCACCTCTCAACCGGCCGTAAATCACATGCCGAAAAGCACGTGTGGGGAGCCAAAGAGGCGAGGACCCTCCCCCAGATTTTAGCCAGATTTTTGGGGTAGTGAGCGCCAGGAGAGGAAAGGCGAGTGGACCGTCGAGCTCACAGCGCCAAAGCAAAAACTGGGGAAGCAAGGAAGGGCACTGAAAGCCAGCACCATTCCCTCCGCTTCGACACCCCCCCGCCTCCCCCCTCTTCTCGCTCACTGACTTCCTCAGCGCTCAACAACAGGGCTTCAAGCACGAAAACAACGAGAAAAAGACGAGAAGAACCGCCGTAAATTCGTAGGGACCCGATCTTTAGGCATTCCAGACCGCTACCAGATCCACTGGGATGTGTTATTTACGGCAATCTGTCTCTCTGCTTCCATGCCAGTGTGGTGAGAGGATGAGATGACGCCCGCTCCTGGTTTGACGATCCTGGGCTGGTTCTGACGTTGGCAAACGGCTGTGATTGGTGCTTGGATATTGTCTGCGACGCTCTTACCCCGCTTCCTGCAGTCGCGCTCCCTTCGAAAGCGGGGTGTTGCTCCAGTGGCTCCAGTGCTTCCCGTCATGGCACATCCCTGGCCATGGAAGTCATCAGCAACAGCAACTCGAAGACGCTGAGAGGCAGTGAGTATGATTAGTGGTAATGGTGGCCAAGGATGCTGCCTGTGGCGCTGGTCCCGTGGACAAACAACGCCCAGCAAGATGCGGCGTTGCAGTTCCAGACAGAGGACCCAACAACTCTCGGCGGGACAGGGGCATGCGTGAGAGGATGGCACGGGGACAGTGAGGGGAAGGACGAGAAGGGCAGGCACGCACATCGGGAAACAACATGCAGCAACAAAAGGCATTCCCTTCCCGCTCCCCCTTCATCGTCCCTAACTTTGAACGACCACATTGTCCCTTCGGCCATCAACGTCATCAATCCGTCAACATCACTAGAGAGCGTGCTTCTTAGACGTCTCTCTCGGTTTAATACAACAGGTCAGTCTCCCATTGTTCTACAGATGCATCCAGCGATGGAATCCCTACTCCAAATACCAGAAGACGCAGACGGCTTGGGTCTTTCAGGCCTGTTTTGCCCGATCTCGAACCACTCTCCCTGTCAATCGTCCCATCTAGGAAGAAGGAAGGCAGAAAGGCATTGGAAAGGGCCACGCGAGCCACTTGGCCAACAATCCCCAAATACAGTCACATACACCTTCTTTTCATCATCACTGGCTTCAACAACTACCAGGCATTGATTACCACGGCACATTCTGACACTGCTTTGGTTTTTGCTCGGTTGAACAGACCCTCTCCACTCTACCCTCTTGCTCGCCCACAAAACAATACAAGTCTCGACCTACCAAATCCAAACACCATCGACCTCTCTCCAACCTCTCTACGGCACAACACAACAACAACCAACTCACCAATCCACACATCCAAAATGCCCGTCCGCATCCCCGCCGCCCGCTCCACAGAGATCTTCTCGTACGGCGTCGCCGGCGTCGGCGTCTTCGCGCCCTTCTACATGATGATGCCCGGCGCAGAAGAGCGCGTTGCGCGGTCGACCGCCCGCTGGGCGCCGCGGTGGGAGAAGAACATCAGCTTCTTCACGCCCCGCGTCGAGCGCGGCGTCCAGCGCATCGAGCCCCCCATCAGGAAGACGGTGCAGCGCATCGAGAATCGCCTGCCGCTCGAGAAGATGGCCCAGAACGTTGACCGCCGCATCAAGTCGGGCATCGAGCGGCTCAACTCTTTCCGCCGTCAGTGAATGAACACCCTTCGAAGGGTGCTGGTGTGATCGTCAGACAAATAATTGGGAGGATAATCTACCTATACACATGCCCGTGGACGTCCGGGTCGTCGATCGATGACTGCCCCCCCGGCCCTTTGTATACACGGAGGGGGGCGGTCGGCGGCCGAGCAGCTAACCCCCTGTCTTAGTTGACCTTAGATGAAACTAAGGAAGACTAAAGGGGCGCAGCCTATATGTATATATATCCCCATGATAGGACACCCAGACCCTGAGATGGTGGTGTCCTGGCCTGCATTTTCCGTTTCTGTTGTTCTCGGGCTCGTCATCAAACTCTAAGGATGGGCCGATCATTGAAGACTACGATGGGCGGGCAGGCCAACGCAGCATTTTCCCTAGCAGTCAAGTCCCCCGTTCTTCTAGATAGAGCAGATGGATAGATGACTAGACGGCCCATAGAGGAGGAGGGGACGGATCAACGAGATGTTGTCTTCCTGCCTTTCTATCCTCACACTCATATCGCAGGTGACCGACTGTACCAATATCTATCCATCCATCCCTCTTGCTCACAAGTCCGAGACAGGCTTACACCCGTCTCGTACGAGCATGTCCGCCCAGGTGTAAACACCAAACAACCTGCCACTCGACGCCCTCTTTCGAAGCCCTTCTTCCACTCCTTCCCAACACGCACCGCACTCACCTGTAAGTACCTGCTCTCTCTGCCTGTCTCTCTCTTAGTGCTGGAACCGGAAATCCAGCCTCTTGTTCCCCCGATCCGTCGTAGTCGCCAGGTAGGTCAGCCTCTCCTCGGGCGTCATCGCGTCCCACTTTTGCGATCTGCTCCGATTCCTCCAGACGTAGTACACCTTCACCAGCCCGTAGACGACGATGTTCATGCACGCGACGCCCAGGAGCGCCCGGTTGCCGCGCGGGTAGAAGGGCGCGTCGTCGGCGCGGTACACATTGGATGCCACGATGGCGGACGTCTGCACGAACATGTTGTAGCAGGCTGCCGAGACCGTGCGGGAGCGCACGCTGTACGAGTTGCGGGAGTTCCATGCCACTTGTATTGGGTGTGCTAAATATACGTCACGAAAACCGCGCAAAGAGAGATATCAGGTTGTCAGCAGGAACGACCTATGACGGGGGAGAGGTGACCGACATGTATGTACGGCGCCACTAAGATCAGCACAGGGAGGGCACAGGGAGGGGGAACAGGCGAACAAACCGTTCGGATAACTGAGCAGCAGCGTCGTCACCGTCCATATGACCCACTTGTTGACCTTGGCCAGGTCCGTGACGGCGAGGTAGACGAGGAACGGCAGGGCCCAGACCTGCCCGGACATGGAGGTGAAGGTGAGCTCCCCCCACCACTCGGCCACGTAGGAGACGAGGAGCATCGTGATGATGTGCAGGACGGTGTAGGGGATGGTGAGCAGGTTGGTCTGGAAGGTGTCGAAGCCGAGGCCCTTGAGCGAGAGGGTGAGGTACTGCGCCTGGGGGATCATGGGGAGCTGGAAGAGGAGGCCAAGGATGTAGAGAGGCCTGGAATTTTGGAAAGAGAGCCAGGGGCCGGGCAGGAGTTGGTTAGCTCCTGCGATTAGTGAGAACATATGTCCCGTATCAATGGTATGGGACGGTTAGAAGTAAGTAACTTACCACAGATCGTAGTCCTTCAGGCTTTGCCACAGCAGTCTGGGCGTGATGGGCTCCCGGTTGTGCATGCCGCTCTTGCTGGGGTCCTCGCGGATGACTCGGTTGACTATGATTTTTTCCTCTCTGCCCAGCAAAATATATCACAGTCTTGCTTAGTAGGAGGAGCCTCTGAGCCTAGGTTTTTGTACATCAGGTAGGAGTAGAATCCAGGAGCTCCTAGGGAGGGTTGTCATGAGACATCATACTTCTCGTCGAACCACCCCTTTTTACCCCTGAACCAGTTCTTGGTCTGGCATGGACCGGCTGGCATGAGTCCATAGGCCAGGAGACCGATGACGAGAGTGACCAAGCCCTGTTTTCATTCAGAGTAAGCATGGCAGTCTTTGTCAGTGACAAATATATGAGAAATTTATTTCTCTCAACATACCTCGATCAAGAAAAGCCACCGCCAACCAGAGTGACCCTCAAGACCGCGCATCCGAAGCAGGCCGTACGCCAGGAGCGCCGAGAGAATATCCGCGATGCTCATTGCCGTCCAGAAGAAGCCGAGGCGGATGGTCAGCTCGTGGTGTTTGTAGAAGTATGAGAGGTAGAGTATGATCTAAACCGAAAGTCAGCACCTCCCTAGGGACCCAGGCACTCAGCCAAGTACTTCCACGTAATTAGATCACGACAGTCAGGGGTTATTATACTAAGTATGCTGTCAGGGTAACCAGGGATTTGCCATCGGCTTGCTGCTTACATCAGGAATGAATCCGCCCTGCAGCATGCCCAACAACGCTCGACAGACGAGGAACGAGTCCCTCCCCGTCAGCCAGAACTGGGCGGCGGCCACGATGCTCCAGAGAACCATCTGGGTTGGGATCCAGCGGTCGGGGCCCATCCACTTCGACACGAGCTGGGAGGGCAGCTCGGCTAGGAGGAAGCTGAGGCGGAAGACTGTGTTGCCCATGTTGAAGTCTGTTTTGAAAACGAAGGGGGGTCATTGGTCAGTAAAGTGTACTACTAGTGCTTACTCACATCACTAAAGCCATCGTACTGTCTAGTAGTTGCTGTGGGAGAGGCTGCATGTGTGCCATAACAAGAAGCACCGCAAGCAACCCTGACTGACTCACCGTTGGTGTTGAGATGCAGCTCAGGCAGGAAGTTATCCGTCAAGGCCTGCGCCAGGTTCGCGCGGTCCAGCTCCAACGCCATGAACATAATACAGGCCCAGACCATGATGCGCAGGTCGACCTTGCGCAGGACGCGGAACTCGTCCCGCCAGGTCCAGCGGAAGAGCGGGTCGAACCGGTGCGTGTTCTCCCATTCGTCCTTTGGCCGGTACTTCTCGGCCGTGTCCGCGTCGTCGAACACGCTCGCCTGCGTCGCGATGGCGTCCGGCGAGTACGGCGTCCGGCGCTGCCACCAGTACTTCCTGTCCTCCCTCGGAGCGCCGAGGGGCGGAATGCCAACGCTTCCGCTTTGGAGGGAGGACGTCGAGCCGTTGGGGCCGTTGGGGCCGTTGGGCAGCTTTGGCTCCGTGGTCTTGCTGATCACCGTCGCCATGTTGTCTTTGTCGTCTCCGATGATACGAAACACGAAAGTAGGCTACAAGTGTATAGGACTGGAGGCCTGAGGCAGACTACTATCGTCGGTGTTAAACATCGAAGCCGTGCACGGGACGCCCGTCGGCTTTTAACTTGTCCGGATATACTACGCGATGAATACTGGAGTACTAGGTAGTACCGAACCAGCTTGCTCTGTTTCTTTGCTTTCCACGGAGTGTAAAAAGTCCCCGGAGGTCTCCTTCGCTCACCAAAAGTCAAAATGGCGAAGGTCATCCCTGGGATGCCGTCAGAGGAGAGATATCCGTCCCAATAGCGGGTAGGTGAAGAGAGTGGCACGCATACGCTCTCAAGGGCTCGGCTCTAGCTAGGCTTGGTTCGATATCCCAAAATCTTCATCCACCTTCAGGAACTAGTAGAAAGCGAGGAGCTGGCACGAACAGGACCTTCTCGCTCACACGTGTGGAGGCGAGTGAGTTTTCGGGTTTTCGAGACTTCAGTGTCGGCATCGAATCTGCCAATGGTGTGCCCACGACCTCGCTCTGCAGACCATGGATTCTTTATTGAGGCAAGGGCTCGTCAACGACCCACCAAGGCCACAGCGTCTGGTATGTATGTGGAATCATCCGCCCGTACGCCCTTACCACCTCCAAGCACTCTATCCTACCCAACGGCCGCCAGGGCCGCGATACGGGGCAAGCTGAGGTTCCTCGTCTCCGACACGTTGGGGGTTTAGTCTTACAACCCGTGGCTTTCATGTTCCCTTTCCCTCATTCTGCATTCGATGCGGGGGTGGTCGTCTTGGCCAGTCTTGCTTAATGATTGCGTGCTGAAGACGCAGGATGTCGATCTAGGGTTCGTCCAATATCTGGGATTTGTGCTCGACGCAAGCTTCGAGAGGGAGGACTAGGGAGGGAACGTGGTGGCCATGGGCGTCGAGAGGAGTGATAAGAGGGGGACGAGGTTGCCCCTATTTCCAGTGATAGCATTATCGTGATCGGCTGCGTCTGTGGCGCAATTACACAACCCCTCTCAAAAACGACTTGCTTGGACGTCTTAGTACGAGGTATGGAGCTAGCTAGTCTGGGCGGGGGAGGGGACTTTGACAACCAACGGCTAGTTGATGACCATGGTGACGATTCGGGGATGTGCTGGTACCGCTGGCAGGACCCACCCCCTTCTCGCTGGCCGTTGGCCCTCGCAGTTCTTATCTTCCACCCAGTCGAAATATCCACTGCTAAGTTCAGAGTGTCATAGATAACGGCCCTCGCAATTGATGATTGGACTCCATCGGAGAGCTGGGAGAGGTATCTAGTGATCCATTGCACCATGTTTGAAGTTGATGTCGAATGCGGAGCTCCCGATTGTGCAATCCACCCGGCCCCTCACCCATTCCGTTGGAGTCGGCAGCCCTACTACGACGGGAACCCCCACGCTTCCGTACTCCGGCTTCAACACGGAGCAAAACACCTTTTATCTCCGGACGCGACCTGCTTCGCCTACATTACGTGGTTACTTACCTGCGTTCGCAAGATGCTCCGACAGTCTGGTTCCCTGGTTCCCCGCATCTGACAGGACCCCTGGTCCACAGATAACCCGAACATCGGAGTGAAACGCGCTGATGTGACTTGACGCAATCGTGCATCAGGGCCACAGAGCCACAGAGTTGGTGGCAGTACCCAATCATCAGTGAGGGGTTTGAAGAACACTGGCTTCCTCTAGCCACATTTAGAGACCATGGTTGCTGCCATCACATGGCGGCATGGCTTCTGAGAATGTTGTCATATGCTTGTCCGCAGTCGCTCGTCGATGGCTCGAAGGAGGAACTCGTGTCTTCAAGAAGCCGCGCCAGCCGAGCACCCATCCGGAGCAAATCGCGGGGATGATCCTGGAGATGAGGGGGTGGCTGGGTTCGCCTCATGGATATAAAGTTGCCTGTTAAGTTGGAAGATCCTCTATGTTCGATCTCTCAGCAGTCTGCACCTCCTGAGCTGCGCATGTCTCTCTCCCGACCCAGGTCGACTTCTCTGCCATCTTAGCACACTCGATTCTACTCGGCTTCTACTTGTAGCCTACCTGGAATACTCCCTCCATACATATACCCAGAAGAGCACTGAAGTCACATCACTCCGGCTCATCATGGCCCCAACTGCAGTAGATGCTCAGGCCGAGGTGCCTGTCGTGACCAAGATCCAACAGCACAGGGAGCCCCTGGCGCTAGGCAAGGCCTTAGACAGTTACGAGCACTTCGACAACACCCCGATCATCGGCCGGGAGTTCCCTACCGCTAAGCTCGTCGACTTCCTGAACGCCCCGAACTCGGACGAGCTTCTTCGAGACCTGGCCATCACCAGTGAGTATCAGTACCACCACCGCCCGCCTCGCCCGCAACATTCCTATGAGGGGATAATCCTGAACCTGGACATAAAGAACAGTTTACTTCATCATCACTGCTCACCACCCAGCAATCACATCACTAACACCTACCTCCCCAGTCTCCCAACGCGGCGTCGTCTTCTTCCGCGCCCAGGACGACCTGGACAACGAACTCCAAAAGAAGCTCATCCTCCGTCTGGGCGAGCTGACGGGGCGGCCGGCGACCTCGGGCCTGCACATCCACCCGGTGCTCAACTCGGAGCGCGAGTTCGGCGGCACGGACCCGGAGATCAGCACAATCAGCTCGGTGCAGCACAAGAAGTACTACCGGAAAGACGACGTCGACCAGCTGAGCCCCAAGAAGCAGAAGACGGCCCAGTGGCACAGCGACATCGCGTTCGAGCCTGTGCCGGCCGATTACACCTCGCTTAGGCTGGTTGAGCTGCCCAGGACCGGTGGAGGTAAGTTGTTATCCTCCTTCCTCCTGCTGGCCGCTTCGGCTCGGCATCACCAGAGACTGAGACTAATTGTACTACTCCATCAAAAAAGATACGCTCTGGGCCTCAGGCTACGAGATCTACGACCGCATCTCGGCTCCCTACCAAAAGTTCCTCGAGTCCCTCACCGTGACGTTCGAGCAGCCGGCCTTCGCCGAGGCGGCCAAGCGCAACGGCTTCGAGCTGTACGACAAGCCGAGGGGCGCGCCCGAGAACGTCGGGGCCGAGCTGAAGGCGGTCCACCCGCTCGTGCGCACGAACCCGGTCACGGGCTGGAAGAGCATCTTCCCCGTCGGCGGGCACGTCAAGCACGTCAACGGCGTGACGGACGAGGAGAGCAAGCACCTGCTGGAGTGGTTCCTGGACCTGGTGTATTACGGCCATGATTTGCAGGTGCGGTTCAAGTGGCAGACGCCTAATGATATCGGTGAGTGATGGCACTCTCTGTCCCTGTCTGTGTAGACCTGATACGGGTGATGATTTATGGGATGGGACAGGATGACATGGGCCGGGATGGAATCTCTCTTCCAACTGGGTGGAGCGAGCTAACCGATCATATTACATCAGCCATCTGGGACAACCGCAGCGTATTCCACACCGCGACGTTCGACTACGACGACGAGGGCGAGCGGTTCGGCAACCGAGCCGTCGGGCTCGGCGAGCGGCCGTACTTCGACCCGCAGAGCAAGTCGCGTCGGGAAGCGCTTGCTGAGGCCAAACAGTCGTGATGACTCAACTTGAAGAATGCCGCGCCAGCCAGACCTTGCTCCTCACGTTCCTGGAACGTCACCCGTCTGTCAAGGAGGGAATAGCCACCTGCTATTGATCCGTACTTTTCCGTTATGCTGTTGCTTTTGTTCTTGTATCTTGTTCAATTAGTACATAGCTGTAAACGAACATGAATGTGACGAATTTCCACATGCCAGGCACTCTTTGTCATCGTCAGAGTTGTGAGCTAGGGGTTGGTACCCAAGCCGTCATGGAGAGACGGGATATTCCATGCAATACTTTGGTGCCTGGAGGAAGCCACTGAACACGCGTTCCAATTGCATCGGCAGTGAGTCACTCCTCTCCTTGTTGTTGAGAAGATGAGTCGAAAAGTGATGAAGAACCATTCTGCCTTGGCGCCACCGATCTTATTAGCGTCTAGGCCTCCAGGAGACAGTGCAGGCACCCGTCGCGTCGGCCAATCGCGTCGACGATCAGCGGTTGGGTTGTTGGCCTCAGGCTACAACAGCAATGCCACCCCTGCAAAACCCTTGAGACAGCCTGTATCCGTCCCAAAAAGATTGATCAGACCGGTTTTCCTTTCCCTCATCAATATGGAGGCCGCCCCCGTAAAATTACGTGGCGGTTCAGCCGCACCTTGGCTCATTTTTCGACAGGAAACGCTGTAACTCCCCTGCATCATTGGAGACTCAGCCCTGACTGGGTCCTGACTGGGGTCAAGAATGCGAAGAAGAGGTGTTGAGGTAGGTCGTCAGTGGGTTTCGCAAGCAAGCAAGCAATTCACTGATTGATCATGCCACATGCAACAACAGCTGCACAGAGCTCTGTGCCGCAGCAGAACTAAAGTTGTGATGCAAGGAGCTCCAGGACAGGACGGGCTAGCTTGGTGACCTCTCCTCTTTGTGTAGCTAAAATGCGCAAGTCGAAGTATATATTCTCGCCCTCTTCTCTTTGATCGTCCTCGTTCCCCTCTTTGCCCCTCTCTTCAACACTGGTCTGGCAATCTACCGTCTGATGGTTTTGCGCCTCGCAACCCAGTTGTTGCGATCAAGTAAACTGAACCTCTTACTACCACCACCAATTGACTATCCTGTCTGTTATGCTCCCTATCTGGTCACCCATTTTGCTTTGCGCTGCACCCCATTTCCACTCGTGACCAATCCAGCCAAAGCGTCCAATCCAACATGGAGGCCGTCAATAAGCTGGAGTATCGCGTCCGCGATCTCCCCACGCGCTCTGTGACACTCTTCCCGACCCGTGCCCAGGTCGTTCGAGACATCAAAGATGTGCCCCTGAAGGTAAGAACAAAAGAACACGCCCGCCACGTCTCCAATGCCGTACTCATTGTCGTCTTTTCCACTCGCAGCCGCTAACTTTATTTACCTCCTCTCCCTTCACAGCCTGGTGCCAACCAAATCACCATCGTGGGCCTGACCCCCACCGTCGACGAGCACTCGATCAAGGTCGAGGGTACGGGAGCTGCCATCATCACCGACATCTCGGTCGAGCTTCTCCCCAACCGCGAGATCTTCGAGGACATCTACCCGGATTCGGACGACGACAAGTCCGAGTCCGACTCCGAGAGCGAGTCTGACGACGACGACGACAAGCAGGACACGCCCGAGCTGAAGGCGGTCCGCAAGAAGCTGCAGGCCCTGCGCGACGAGCAGAGGCGGGCCAAGGAGATCGTGCTCAGCTCCGAGAGCCGGCTCAAGATCCTCGACGCGTACGGCAAGATGCTCGACCGCAAGCGCGGGGTCGAGATCGACGACGGCCTCGAGAAGTACCGCACCGAGAGGCAGAAGGTGTTCCAGGATCACATGGATGGCTCCGTCCGCGACCGGGAGATCCAAGAAGAAATCCTCGAGCTGTTCAAGGAGGAGCACAAGCTCGAGAAGGCCCGCCAGAAGGAGGAGCTCAAGCTCGAGAAGGTGAAGGCTAAGCAGCGAAAGATCAAGGAGAAGGAGAAGGAGAAGCTCCGCCGGCGCGAGGCCGAGAAGCAGAAGGAGAAGAAGCGCATCCGCAAGGAGCGGGAGAACTTCTGGGCGCGCCAGTGCTACACCCTGCGCATCTCGCTCGACGCCACGGGCGGCAACAACAACTTCACGCCGTCCTCGTCGCGACGCAGCTCCATCGCGGGCGACATCATCAAGCCTGTCGTCGAAAAGGAGGCAGCCGTAGCCGCTGCGGGACAGGCGCCCTCTTCGGAAGACGGCGGCAGCAACAGCCAGCAGCTGCCGACGTGCGACCTGTCGCTGACGTACGTGACGGCCTCAGCCTTCTGGGCACCGTCGTACGACCTCGCGCTCTCGACCACGGCCAACACGGGCCAGTTGTGCTTCGATGCGCAGCTGACCAACATGACATGCGAGTCGTGGAACGCCTGCAAGGTGATCCTGTCGACGAGCCAGACGACCTTCTCGGGCCTCAAGGACGCCATCCCGACGCTCACGCCCTGGCGCGTCAAGCTCGCGCCCCGCGGCGTCACCTACCACGACGTCCTCAACAGCCGCGAGGAGCGCGCCCAGAAGGACGGCTGGGACGCCCAGCAGCAGAACGTGTGGGCCGCGCAGAAGCCGCGGAACCAGCTGTTTGGCGTCAGCGCCATGACCGAGGACGCTCTGCGCAGCAAGGGCGGCGCGAACATGTTCTCCAATTCTTACGCCGCCCCTGCTCCCCCCATGGCGAAGTCTAAGAAGATGTCAGCGCCTCCCATGCAGCAGCTGCAGCAGCAGGCCGTACAGTCCGTGGGCGGTCTGTTCGGCGCCAGCAGCAACACGGCCGCCTTCGGCGCCGCTTCTTCGAACAACTACATCTCCCACGGGCCGCCCATGGCCGAGATGAACGCGATGCTTGCGGCACCGGCGGCGCCGGTGCCGGGCGGCCGAGGAGGAGGTGGCAGTCGGGGTCTGTTCCGGAGCCGCACGGCGGCCTCCCGATCTGCCGACCGGCGGGCCGAGGGCGGCGCTGCCGGTGGCGACGGCTCGGGAGACGGCTCGGAGGACGAGGACGCGGACGAGGACGGCGCCACGATCCTACCGGAGCCCACTCCCGAGCTGTCGTTCCAGGAGTCCTCGTTCGAGGAGACGGGCCTGACGACGACGTACGACCTGCCGGGCCTCAAGAACCTCCCCCCGAGCTCGACGCCGTCCAAGCAGCGCGTGGCGCGCGTCTCGTTCGCGAGCGTGGCCTTCTCGCACACGGTCGTGGCCAAGTACAAGCCGGCCGCCTTCCTGAAGGTGAAGGTCCGCAACGCGAGCAAGCTCACGCTGCTCAAGGGCCCCGTCGGCCTGACGCTCGACTCGTCCTTCATGGGCCGCTCGACCTTGCCGAGGTGCAGCTCCGGAGACTCGTTCACGCTCAGCCTGGGGGTCGACCCGGCCATCCGCGTCGCGTACCCGAAGCCCGACGTGAAGCGCAGCACCTTGGGTCTATTCTCCAAGGAGGACCGCTCGGCCTACACGCGGTCCGTCACGCTCGTCAACACGCGCGCGGGTCCCTCCGCGAAGCCGGTCACCGTCATCGTGTACGACCAGGCGCCCGTCAGCGAGGACGAGAAGCTGCGGGTCGAGATCGTGCAGCCGCGCGGGATGGCCGTGGGGGGTCCCGGCATCGCCGCGGGGCAGCCCGGACGGGACGCGGTCAAGGAGGACAAGGACTGGGGACGCGCCATGGCGGCGCTGAGGAAGGCCGGCGAGATCACGTGGGACGTCACGCTCAACCCCGGCAGGGCCGTCAAGCTTGGGCTCGAGTACGAGGTCGCTTGCCCTGCCGGCGAGCACGTCATGCAGTGCTAGGATGGGGCCGCCCAAGCTCGGCAGGATGAGGTGAATCTGGAGGAGGATAATAACGATAGCAACTACGGGATGGGGTGGGATGGTGGGAAGGAGGCTGCCGGGCTGGGCGACGACAATGACAATGTTCTTCAGAAGCAACAGAAGAACGATGACGACTCGAACGTCGGGATCGAGAACGATGCTCTGAGAATCAGTGCTGATGGGAATGCCACTGTGGATACTTCCAAGAGTGGTGGTTCCGGGAAGAGGAATACCCTCAAGCGGCTGATGAAGAGGACTGGGCTTGGGAATCTTGGGTTTACTTGACGATGATGTGGTCCTTCGAAGGATCACGGCACCTGTTTGACTAGATAGTTTCCTTGCGTACCTAGGTAGGGAGTTCTGCTTTAGGAACCCACAAATTGACTTCTCTTACAATGAGTTCTCTTACAGTCTGACGCTTCAACTATGCCCGCCCGGCATGCTCTCTCACCCTTTGTCTTCAACATCAAGCCCGTCCAAACGCCGCCGCGCCAACGCAACCAACATTTCCCTCCCACTCTCAACCTACAGCTTCCCACGAAGGAAAACAGCTCATCTCTCCTCCCCTACCGTCAGACAGCCAACTACCTAACACACCCACTCAGCGATCATTATCATCACCATCACAATCAATCCTCATCACTCAGTCCTCCTCCTCCATAACAGGCCGACACCAAGCATGAAGATGCCTCCTATAAAAGTGCGGCGTGAAGCAATCCCTCCACGCCATGTCCTCCGCCGTCGTGCCGTCCAGCTCCATCTCGAACCTTCCCAGCATGACCGCGAACACGGTGAAGACCTCCGCGTACGCCAGGTTCAGCCCCAGACAGCTCCTGGGCCCCTTGGAGAACGGCACCAGCCACCCGTCCAGCTTCGCGCCGGTGTCCAGCCACCTCTCCGGCCGGAACGCCGCAGCGTCCTCCCCGAACACCCGGGGAGACATGTGCACCAGCACCGTCGACATGCCCACCACCGTGCCCGCCGGCACGACGTGTCCGCCGATGGTGACCACACCAAAACTGGGTGGCACGACGCGCAGCAGGGGCGACGCGACGGCGGGGGAGTGGCGGAGCGATTCTTTGACTGTTGCGCTAAGGAGCGGCAGGGCTTCGAGGACTTCCAGAGACGGCAGGCCCGAGACGCTGCCATCTCCTCCTGCATCAGGCCCCCACGCGCCCCGGACCTCCTCCTTCAGCCTCCTGTACAGCTCCGGCTGCGCGAGCACATGATAAAAACCCACGTTCAGCGCGTCGCCCACCGTGACGGACCCCGCGAACAGCATCGTCTGCGCCTCCTCGTACAGGCTCGTCGCGTCCGGGATCTTCGTCGTCCCACCCTTCTTCTCATACGCCTTGGGGTCGATCAACCGGTGGTAGATCGTCTCGTGCTTCTCGTGCGCGCCCTCCTCGGCGGCCTTCCGCTCCAGCGCCTCGGGCCCCTTCTCCAGGACTTCTCGGACCTGCTCCCCGAGGAGGATCTGCAGGTTCGTGAGGCCGGCCATGTCCGGGGCCAGCTTCGAGAGCAGGTGGGGCGGGACGGAGAAGACCAGCTTGCGGAGCAGGGGGAAGTGCCGGAAGAGGGGGAAGGATGAGAGGGATAAATCCATAGCTTCGACGATGGGGGCCCGGAAGTTGGTGGAGCCGGAGGAGAGGGCCGAGACGGACTGCGCGAAGCAGAAGGCGGTGATGGTGTCCATCGAGAAGCAGCGGAAGGCGAAGAGGAGATCTGATGAGTGGGAGGATGCGTTGCGGGTGGTTAAGGCGGAGATTAGCTTGGAGGCCTGTTTGTTGTTGTTGTCAGGTCGGTCAGTCACATTATCTCATCAGTGGGCAGATAGGAGAATCATCATCGGTAGGGTAGGGCTGGGTAGGTTGGTGGGCAGGGAGATTTTCCTGTCTCTCTCTCTCTCTCTCTCTCTCTCTCTCTCTCTCTCTCTCTCTCTGAGAAGAGAGCGCACTCACGTTTTTGTGCACAAGCCACTGCATGTTTAGGATCGCCCGACGGGAGAAGAGCGGTCGCAGCACGTCCTTGCGGTCGTTGGCCTCCGCGTAGGTCAGGAACCCGAACGAGCTGTGGTCCTCGCCGAAGGACTCGTACAGCTTCCGCTCCTTGTCCCAGCGGAGGTGCGAGTTGTAGATGTCGTAGAAGGCGTCGGGGTTTCCGAAGTGTAGCTTTTTTGCGTTATGTTATCATCTGATTGGATTTCTTTCTTTCGTTCTTTCTCACTTTTTCGTCGCCGCGGCCGAGATAGGAATGATGATCAAACAGGAAAAGCATTTTTTCTTACCTCGTTAGGAGCGACTCTGATGACATCGCCTACCATGCCATACTCACTTCTTGTTAGCATTACTGTCGCGTAGTACGTAGATGGATGCATCGGGGAAAGAAAAGGAAGGGGAGGGAAGATTCGTGGACTTCGAACGGCAAACATGGAGGGGAGATGAGAAGATGGAGAGGGAAGGGGGTTGACTGTTCACCATATTGCTGATGAAGCCTGATCAGCACGTCAGTCATAGACTCCTGCGTGTACACCTCGATATAAGTCTTCCACCAGTCCGTCGCCGCGGCGATCCGCGGGCCGGGAAACTTTCGGAGCGGGTGGAAGAAGAGGTTGTAGACCAGCTGGCCGGCCTTCCAGGTGCCCCAGGCGAGGAACAGCGTCCAAACGATGAGTGGGATGTTTAGGCCGGCCATCGTAGAAGAGTTTGTGGAGTGGTATCGTTTTCTAGCTCGCGCAGGGAGTCTCGTGGTGCTCACGAGGTTTTGGTAGGAAGCGTTTACGGGGATTTGGTGCACAGGATAGATAAGGTGGTGGATAGATAGATAGCGGGATGCAGTCACGAATGCAGAAGAGAGCTCCAAGATGCGGCGACGCAGGAAGCTTTGGAGGAGAGGAGGGGAAAGTCGAGTGAGGGGCTCAGCCAAGCAAACTACGGCATGCCTGCCTTTGAGGAGGAGGAGAGGAGCACTTGGGGAGGGGCGAAGAGTCCTGGAGCTGAAAAGTCATATGCCTGGCTGTCAATGCTGTGAGACATCGCTTGGTGATTTGAGAGGAGGCACACAGCTCACTTTTCATTAAAAAAAACAAAAAATTTTTATTCTTCTGTCTCTTGTTAGCTTGTGAATTTTTGAGGACGACGACGTCTTACACCCAACGACGACGCGTTCACATCAACCATCAACCAACCATCATCAGCCCCGTTTCTGACCAGGGTAGAGCTCCGAAAACTTACAGCTACAGCATGCATTTGGTGGCTTGTGATAAGAAAGCCGCTAGCGCAGTGCCAAGGGGCTTCCGTCTCAGTCACGCCCGGGCTAATTTTCTTCTCTTTTTCAGCTGGCAGGGTCCGGGTAGCTGAGCCGTTTCTGGGCGTTTTCTGGGCGCGGGTCCGGCGGACAGTTTATTACGGTTGCCTGACTGGGTGGCCTGCACCAGCGTGCCTGCAATGTATAATAGTACACGTCAATTATTGGTTAAGAAGCATATGTACAAATGTGCAGTATCTGTGTCAGGAGTCGTTGGGCCTGTGAAGGAAAGGAGGAAATTTGTGCCGCGCTGCTGGAATCAGAGGTGTAAGACGTCGTCCTCAGAGTGATGTGATTCGCACACCCCCTGCACTGTACTGGACTAGTCTACTACGCGCAGCCTATCTTCTACGTAAGGACTTCGTAGCTACCAGTGCTATAGACGAACGAATAGTGCGCTAGTTCTCTCTTAGCTTCCCTCTTCCCCTCAAACGGCTCGCCCAGGCAGGCCCTTGTTCCCATAGTTTACAGACCACTCCGTGTTCTTGGAGATGATCATCTGCCGCCGGCTAGACTCGCTGCCGACGCTACCCTGGTCCTCCATGTCCCCTTTTCCCACCTCGACCTTGTACTCCACCCCGTCCCAGCGGACCGTTGGAGGACTCGGCTTGCTGCTGTGGGTGCTAATACCTTTCTCAACCGCAACATGTCTTCCTGGATGCGCCAGACCCGCCTCCGCATCCACATCCACGTCCACATCCACGTCCTCCTTGTAACCAGTGCCACCAGTGCGGGCCATGGACTCGGCGATCGGAGTGGGACTGGCCGCAGTAAGCGACTTGGCTCCAGCGCTCCCGCCGCCGATCACGCCGTTCCGCCTGCCATTGAGGCTGGAAAGAGAGTACTCTCCGCCGTTGCCCTTGGATCCGCCAGTGGCAGAGGACTTCTTGCTTCCGCCGATAGTAGTGCCGTCTCCTGCTCCACCCGCCGCACCGCCGTAGTTTGTGTTGAGGGCAGACATGAAGGGCCGCAGACACGGCGTAGTGGTGGTTATAATGGCTAGGCAGATCTCGGCCTGGGTGCAAATGGCGGGCAGCACCCCATTAAGCGACCGGTCGCCCGACGAGAGCTGCCCGGCCATGAATGAGAGGCGGAGGATCGCAGGGACGATGATACTAGAAAAAAGAAAACCCGAAGGCGCGATGTCAGAGGGGCACATTTCCTACTGGTGATATAGTAGGTCGATATACTCACGGCAGACGAAGCCCAAAGGCAAAGATGACCACAAGCTTCTTCGCAAGGGACAGCTGGAGGCCATGCACCAACAACATGGACAGAGCAAAGAGCGACAGCTCGGTCAGGACGTCGAAAGAAGCAACCGCCTGCCAGCGAGTGAGCTAGACAGAAGGTTGGGGAGAAGTTGGAAGATTATTGTCAGCCTGTCTATGCCTGCACATCAGAGCAATACGAATACCAAGGATCCTAGACCCAATGAGGTGGAGGAACAAAGCATACCAAGCCATAGCATTCCGTCCCGACAAATATCCACGGCTGCGTGCCGTCGCACCGGAGAGCCAGGAGGAAGGCCGAAAGGACCATGAACAGAGTCGCACCGCCGAGGACCACCTTCGCCGCCTGGTTGTGACGCCTGTCCGGCGAGAGGCGGATGAAGAGCAGACCCACGGAGCACTTGGTGAGCCACATGGCGAGGACGTAGAGGATGTCGCTGACGTAGAGGTTCTTTTGCCACTCCGCCAGGTCGGCCGCCGAGCTCTCGGGGATCGCCTTGCCGAATCCCCTCGACACGGCCGCGAAGATCATGGCGGACTGGATGACGGCGAAGAGCTGCGTGAGGTGAGGTGAGAGAGGAACCCAGCATTAGTACTAGTAAAAAAAAGGCGCTATAGTAGTAGCACGCTCAAGTTGTTCTCAGCGGGAGACCACCAAGGCGAAGCGGAACTTACCATCGACATGGCGGCCAGAATGTCGTCCCAGGCGAACTTGGTTCTGAACTCACGCCGGATGTATACTCGGAGCAAGAGCGAGGTGAAAGCGAAGGCCAGACCGAGGGCCGTGAGGATGACGACAACGCCGCCTTGGTTCGTGGGCGTGATGATGGCAAACGGAGCCTGCTGCCCGGGAGGCGGCGGCAGGCCTCCACCGGCATCAGAATCTGGTGCTCCTTCTCCTCCTGCCATGGTTGGTTCAGTAAGTAGTATGTAGTATGTATGTAAGTTTGATTTCAGGATGAGAATGTCATGAGATGACTACAAGACGGCAAGAAATGTTTCCACCACCGAACGACAGAAACGCAAAAAGGGGAGGACGCTTTATTCGATATATCAGGAAGAACTTTTGGGCATAAGTTGTGCTACTGGAGTCTCACATTTGTGCATGTCGTGATGGCTCTCCCCCAACTCAGATATTTAGGTACCTATGTATCGCTCTCTCGGGAGAGAACTTGGAAGAAGGGACAGCGCCGCTATCAGGGTGTGACCCCATGTCGATCAACGACAATACCCCTTCCAAACCTCCGAAGAAACGACCGACGGGACTTTTTCACATCCGCGCTTTTCTCGTCACATCCCTTCTTTTCCGTCCCTCCCAACCGTCTGTCTTTCAATTTTCTCTGGTTGTCGAAGGAAGGGGAAAAAAAGAAAGTTCATCACGTCGTATGTGGCTGCATTGCTTATCTCTCTGCTTCTGTGTTTGATACAATGTGGCTGATATTCAGGGGTCTGTTAAGCCGTGCACGTGGGGGTATATCACATATTGGGTTGAAAGTTGAGACTGGGGCTGAACTGAAAAGACGAGTTGATCCTGGCATGCAAGGGGTGTGTAATGAGTATCATTGGATGTTGGCATTGGTGGCTGAACAGGATGGGAATTTTGAGCAGGGGGGAGGCAAAAAAATGGCATATAGCAAAAGCAACTTGAAGTGAGCCACTACACTCTCTGGTGCGGTGTGAAGACGGACGGGATCGCACTTACAAATCAGCACATCTATTCCCTGATCCATGCCCGGACAGAATGGAACAGCGGCCAAAACGAGAAAGTGTGCCAAAGTTTTCCCTGTCATCCGTTCATCTCAGTTTTCTTGAGAAGCAAGGGGGAGAAAAAGCGAGGTTTATCGAGTCAAAATGTGACACACAAAAGCCTCAATGTCTCACCGCTCACCCATACAGTCGGACCCAATGATGGCAAAGCAACAAACCTTGCCAGTCGCACTGATCAACCAACGGCTTTGGTGCATGTCTCTCGCACCGTTCCCGCCAAGGAAAACACGGACTGATCGACCCGGAGCCGGGTCCGAGAGAGTCAAAACATCGAGTCAGCTGTCCGAACTGACAGTCGTCATGCTCCCTTTTTTTCCCTCCAAAGCCTAACCAATGTTAGCATGAGCTCTCATCTGTACTCTTCTCCTCGGGTATGCGAGTGTGAAGCTTATCCCGCCGCACATTAGACCACATCCCAACTTCAAACCTCGTTATCTAGCGTTCCGTTAGCGTGACAACACTGCCGACGCCAACGTCCCCGTTTTGTTTGCCCCCGTCCCGTTTGTGGGTTTTGTAGTGAGCCGGAACGGGATGGGTGCCGGCCACCTGCATCCTTGCCTACTCTCAGCCAACCACTCAAGGGCAACGGCCCAATAAGAATTGTGACAGCTGCAGGGTTTGTCGCACAGCAGCTTTTTACAAGCTGCGATGGCATCGCACCGGCTGGCACCAGCTGCATCACCCCCACACCACCTACAAGCGAAATATTGAGTTGTGACGATGACGATAGGTCGACTTTCAGCTGCAGGCCTGCAAGCTTGGCCGAAACAGTTTTGGAAGGAGGGGAAGCGAACAAAAAGCAAGCAAGATGAGCAGGTCATGAACAGTCTGAGTTGAAGGGCGGGCGGGCAGGAAGTCAGGCAGGCAGACCAGAGCAGAACAGAGAGGAGACCGTTTCTCACAGACACCTGCCCCTGGCCTGAAAAAAAGCGAGAGAAGGGGCTGCGATCAGAGACATTTTTGTCTCACTAGGTTAAGGTGACGGGTGGGGATATTGTCCCACTTTTCCATCACTGCCTTCCTTCCCACTATCACAACGAGAGTGAGACAAAGAAAAGGAGCCTTACCAAGCAAAAGAAGCTCCCGAGAGGAAGGAGCCTAAGAATCTCACCAACACCCCACGGGCCACCAAACCAAGCTAGCTGAGATGAGTCGCTTGTCTCTCTCTGCTCTCCTCTGTTCGTCTCTAATCCGTAGGGAGGAGATGATCCGGATCATGGATGCAGCAGCCCAGCGAGTCCACCCACCCACCAGGCAGAATCGGGCGGGGGTCGGATGAGCCTCTCCTCCGGAGCTTGAGCCCCCTTTCTCAAGGCCGGGGCGGGGGTCGTGGACTCAAGGTAGCTTAGATAGTAGCTACTAGCTCATTAGCTAGGGAGGGAGGTGTTCCGTCTAATGTGCATGGTAAGCTGTGGCTTCTGATATACCACACTCGCGGGGGGCAAGCACATCCCCACATCCTCCCCTCCTCGGCCACGACGGCAGGCAACCGGGCCAACTTCCTATCACCTTCCTTCCCTCCCTAGCTCGCTCGCTCTTCCTTTTCCACTTGTCCATCCACTCACTGCCGATCCTTTTATCGCTTCATCGTCTCCTCCTCTTCCTTTCCTCCTCTCCTTCCCAACCCACGAGGCAAGCCGTTTCTATCCTGCCCTTCATCACTTTCCTTCTCCAACAGCACAGCCCACAGCTCTCACCGCCCACACGTACTTCGTTGTTCTGTACGATCAAATCATCACTTCTCATCCCGCTTCCTTTCCTCTCCTCAACTATCGTACCAGCCTTGCAACCCTCTTTTCTTCAAGCAAAGAAGGAAAATGCCGTCGTCCACAGACAACAAGTCCTACGTCCTCGAGGACACCAAGCATGGCACGGCCACCATCATCGATGACGACGACGTCGTCGCCGAGGCGCAACATCAGTCTCGGTCATCGTCATCCCGCCTCGTCGGAACCTTGGAGGACGAGCACGACATGCGCATGCTTGGGCGGGTCCAGCAGCTCAACGTGAGTACAACAGTTGAGAAAAAGGACATCCGCCCTGTGCTACTGCTACGGTCCACGCCGGTTTGCTGACTCTGATGACGATTTGTCTCTGTCTCTTTGTGTAGCGGAACTTCCGCTTCATCTCGACGCTCGGCTTCGCGTGCACGCTGATGAGCACGTGGGAGATCGCCTTGATGTAAGTGATACATGTCACCACATAGCATGTATACCTCGTTGGCATATCGCCAGCTTCTCTCTCCCTCTCGCTCGCACTCTCCTCGTGCCAACCGGTTACCGGAAAGTCTGATTCCATGATAACTAACCATCAAAACAAAATTGATTTTTTTTCTTGTTAGGACAAGCTTCTTCGCTCTCCTCAACGGCGGCATCGCCGGCATGGTGTGGGGATACCTCATCGTCTGGATGGGATACCTCCTCGTCTTCGCCTCCATCGCTGAGATGGCCTCCATGTAAGTGTCAACAGTCATTAATGCCTACCTCCCGTTTTTTTCCTACTCGGAAAACTACCAACTTCCAACTCCGGTAGCATCATCTTCTTCAACCCAATCATCCCCATCATCCCCATCATCATCATCAGCCAGCCAGCCAAGAAACAAAGCCACCGACTAACACCTTGTGTCACGAAAATAGGTCGCCAACGGCAGGCGGCCAATACCACTGGGTCTCCGAGTTCGCCCCTCCCTCCACCCAGCGCTTCGTCAGCTACATAACCGGCTGGGTCTCCGTGCTGGGCTGGCAGACGGGCCTCGCCTCCCTCTCCTTCCTGACGGGCACCATGATCCAGGGCCTCCTGGTGCTCAACTACCCGCCCACGCTCGCCGAAGACGGCGTCACCGTCGTCTCCGACGGCTACGTGCCCGCCCCCTGGCACGGCACTTTGCTCGTGATCGGCATCACCGCCTTCTGCATAGTCTTCAATACCTTCCTCGCCAAGCGCCTGCCCATGGTCGAGGGCACCGTCCTGATCGTGCACGTGCTCGGCTTCTTCGCCGTGCTGATCCCGCTGTGGGTCCTCGCGCCCCGGTCCTCCCCGCAGCAGGTCTTCGGCGAGTTCCTCAACCTCGGCGGGTGGGACTCCGCGGGCACGTCGTTCATGGTGGGGCTCCTCGCGCCGGTGTACACGCTCATCGGCGCCGACAGCGCCGTGCACATGGCCGAGGAGATCCGCGACGCGTCCGTGGTGCTGCCGAAGGCCATCATGACCGCCGCGGGCGTGAACGGCAGCCTGGGCTGGGCGATGGTCCTGACGTTCGCGTTCACGCTGGGCGGCAGCGTCGAGGCGGTGCTGTTCAGCCCCACGCACTACCCGTTCATCCAGGTGTTCTACGACGTCACGCGCTCCCGCGCCGGCACGGCCGTCATGACTAGCCTGCTGATCGTCAACATCACGAGCGCGTGCATCAGCACCGTCGCGACCGTCTCGCGCCAGACCTGGGCGTTCGCGCGCGACAGGGGCATGCCGTTCTCGGGATTCGTCGGGTACGTCAAGCCCGGCTGGAACATCCCGCTGAACGCGGTGGTGCTGACGTTCATCGTCACCATGCTGCTGTCTCTCATCAACCTCGGGTCGGCCGTCGCGTTCCAGGCCATCGGGTCGCTGGCCGTCAGCGCGCTGCTGGCGACGTACATCATCTCGCTCAGCTGTCTGGTGCTGCGGAGGCTGAGGGGCCCGCCACTGCCGGCGAGGCGGTGGTCGCTGGGCCGGTGGGGCGTGTTCGTCAACGTTGGCGCGCTGATGTTCCTGCTCGTCGTGTGGGTGTTCGTCTTCTTCCCCGTGGCGCCGAACCCGACCTTGGATTTGATGAACTGGAGCTCCGTCATGTTTGGTGGCACGATGATCTTTTCGGTGGTGTATTATCTCGTTTGGGGTCGGAAGGCGTATACGTCGCCGGTGGATCTGGTGAAGCGGGGTGATGATTGATGGATGGATGACGGAGGAGCTGGGGGAGGCCGAAGAGCCGTTCCTGGAAATTGCGGAGGAGCTCGGTGTGCATTCACTCCAAGAGAGGTGTTGAAGTATGCGATGCATAGGTAGTGTGCTGTAGGGGATCCCAGTACCTCCTCGTGTATTGTATTGGCTATTGGTACATACCTTAGTGCGCCGAGGGCCAGTCTGTTGACAGCCGAAATTCCGGAATAGAAAGACTACTGCTGGACACAGCTGTCCATATTATTACCAGAGAAAAGCCTATCAAATTGATCGCCTGTTTGATCCGTACGCATTTTGTTCCTCTCCACACGGGCAGGCCGTCAAGCATACGAGCCTCTGGGGGCCTGTCCACGTAATAACCGTAGCTTCCGTACGTAACCGTAGCTTTTATATAAAAGTCTGACTGTTGGGAATAGCTTCAATAGGTATTTCTGGCCTCCTTACGCAACCGTGGTCTCTATATAACAGCCTAACCGTTGGGAAAGAGAAGTGAATATATTTTTGCAGGCCTGGGCTTGCTATTAAATGGATATCCAGCATCGAAAAATCGCTCAGCATCCAAAATCGACCAGCATCGAAAATTGCCCATCTTCAGAACATTTCTCAATCAAAACAAACAAAATGGCCGATAGCAACCAGAACCACTAGAACCGGACGACCGGCGGCCAGCAGCAACACTAGCAGCCACACCACCAGCCACACCACCAGCAACACCACTAGCAGCAACAGCAGCAGCAATACCAGCAGCAACAGCAAGAACAGCAGCAAGAACAGCTGCAGCAATATCGGTACGGCGGCGCCAGATATGGCCCACCCTACGACCTCCGGCCCGCCATGTACTGTCTAATGCGAGGCTGCCGAGAATCCCGGTTGGGAATTTCGCTATGGTGTAAAGACTATTATTAAAGAGAAGAGAAACAGAGGAAGAGAGGGGGGGAAGGATAGAAAACGGTAGCGGGAGGGAAAGCCGGAATTCAAATCCGCGATAGTCTCGGGAGGGATGGTTGCTGTGATTGCTAGTAAATAATATAATTAATTTTTTTTTGATAGTTACTGTTGAACCACGGTTGGGTGCACTTCTGTGCACCCACGTGGACGAGTTGCCTCAGTCACCAAGGCAGCCCCCTCGACAGACCTTAGGTCACGTGGGCCCCTTGGAATCGCTTACAGAAGCGATTCCTCTGACTCACGCGTAGACTAGCTTTACTCTTCCCTGTACATCATCAGAATCAACAGATTGGTTTACCACGCGTGTTTGCTTTTTCCCCCTTGAAGCCTAACCAACAGTTACCTTTATTTTCTAATAAAAATAATTAAGGAAACGGGGAGACGGGAAAATAGTTCCTAATGCGGCGTCGGTTACGTACAAGATTCAGTTTCTTTGGGCAGGACAGCCCTGGAGTCTTCACTTTCACGACCATCATAGAGTTCAGATGGAATAGTCCGAGGGGCTCATGACTTCTGTGAGATACCCGTGATACCGGGCCCGCAGGAGCGCGAGCTGTATGCTGCCCTTCTTCATCTGCTCAATCTTTTTCTCCAGTGAGCGCATCCCCAAGTCCGACTGCATTACAGAGGCTCACTCAGTGAGCCATGAGAGACAATGTCCAAGTGAGGGCCATCCCGGGACACCCTACACGCGAAACCGTACGTATGCCTCACTGAGCACCGCGACGGCCTCCTGCTGGACTGCATCAACAAAGGCTACGCTCCCTAGGTCAGGAGGCCACCAGAACGCACACAAAAGGCACCGTCGGATGGCCTCGGACACGCCGGGAAATCTCACCCCCGAGATCCTTTCCAGCGAGCGCATCGCCGCCCTGAATTCCCTCAGTTCGTCGTCAGAGGGCGAGTCCGAACCAGCATCCTCAGCCGAGGTGGCCTCGTTTCTAACCATTTCCTGCTCCAGAGTCCCTCCCAAGACGAGCTCTAGCAGCATGACTCCAAGAGTGTACATGCACGCCCGCGTGCGCGCGTGGTTCAGGGTGCTGCCCGGGGTCGTTAGCATTTTGCCGCCACCTAGCACGCCCCGCTCTATCTCACTGGGCTGTTGGAACCTGGGTGAGAAGCACAGATGGCGAGGTAGGCCCTTATCGGAGAGTTCGGCTCGGAACGAGATCCTGCTCCTGTCGTCGTACCGCCACGGGACCCATTGGCACGGTCCGATCCTGAGCATGGTACGCGTGACGTTGATGGCGAAGTAGAGACGGTCCCTGGGCTGCGGCGTCTCTGCCAGGTACTGCGCCATAGAGCAATGCTCGGTGCTAGCGGGGGAATGATTTCGAACGAACACGGCGTACGGCAGCCCTTCAAACTGCCAGGCCATGGGTCTCAACTCAACAACGGAGCAGAGCGTCGCGTGCATGGGCGCGGCCGAGGTGGGGTTTAATCGGAAGCTCTCTCTGAAGGCGGTCAGCTCCACTCTGTACTGCAGCGCGTAGTCGCCCAATCTGATGCATATGAGCAGCCGGAGGCCGCCTTCCGGGGCCATGATTGCACAGGGGTGGCCGTGGCCAGTGGCGGTGGTCGCCGTGCTGCCGCCGACGCCGACGCCGCCTTCGCAACCGCCTTCATAACCGCAGCCATCCTGGGCTGCCTTCAGCTCCAAAACGCGGTACAGCCATGTGGCGGCGCGCTGGTGCTTGAGAAACGGACCGACCCTGGCGAGGTCACTTTCTTCTGATGGCGGCTTGGGCAAGGCCGTCGAAAGGTGGGGCAGAACCGTCGCACCGGATTTGAGGAACTGGAAGATGCTCTCGTTGCCGAACCGGATCGCGCTGAGGCGGACTTCCTTCTCAGATGAGACCGCTGTCAGGAGTCGACGCATCTCGCTTTCGACACTAACTTCTTCCTGTTTGTACAGGCTCTGAAATAAGGCCAAGAAGGTGAAGAGGTCAGTCAATATGGTCATCCATCACATCACGGAGAAGAAGCTGGTCGCCTCAGATAGGTAGCCAGCCATCCACTGGTCATCAATCCCTGCTCACCTCATCAATCTGCATGATAGACTCCAGCTCGACCAGCGCAGTCTGGATGTAGTGCAGTTCCTTCGTCAGGAATACCACTTGAGGACCCAAAATTAGTGCGCCGCCTCCCATGGGGCGCCAACTGTCCAGGTCGGCCAAGGTGAGCCGCCTGGCAGCCTTGAGAAGTGTCGGCTTGTCACCGGAGAGGTGCTTCAGCATCATCTGCACGTTCGTCGTAAAAACGAACTCCTCCCTCTGGAGGGTGTAAATGAGGTCGAGAACGTGCGGCTCAAGCTCAGTCCAGCAGTCCAGCTCCTCGAGTAGGGCGCGGAGGAACATGGCTTGCTGTTGCGCCGACAAGAATGCGGGCAAGATCTGTGCCTCGTTGATGACATTCGTCGTCGTCTTGGGCGGCGGCCAGCGCCCGAGAGAGGACGGACTCACCGTCAACATCCTTCGGAGCCGGTCGAGCTTGGATCTGAGAGACGAGCGCATGGCTATTTGGTTTCTCGGTGGCAAAAAATTGGAGAAAAGAAGGTCTGTCACTTGCTTCCTCCTGAGCGAACGAGGGGAAAAGAATACCTGGGTCCGCTGAGGGGTTGTCGGGGTGTCGGAGATCAATTTCAGCCTCATCACGAAACCATGCAGACCTAGCCAATGAAAGAACTCCTGATTGCGTGGCTGCTGCCTGGCACGGCAAGCTCGTTACGGGGAATAGGTGTCCAACGCATCAATATCGCCCAATGTCAATTGATGATCGTCAAACATGGGAAGAGGAAGGGAGCATTGAGACACCTACACATATTCAAGACAAAAAAAAGGGTTCTAAATGTTCTAGTTTATGTGAAAGGCGGAATGACGTCGTTTACCTGCTGGGGGAAAGGAGAGGAGAGGGAATGAACGATGGAAGGAAAATCAGGAAAACATCAAGCATCATGATTGGAACCTCCGCTATCCAAGCTTCATAGTAGCCGCTCTAATGTCAATTAGCCTCTTCGCTTGCTTGCGTTCATCTTCGTTTGGTTCGGTCCCCAGAATGAGAATCAGAGAGAAACAAATTGCTGTATGACCAATATCAGCATCAATCCATCGCCCATCGCATAGGACACGTGGGCCAGTCCTTCCTTGACACCACTCACTGTCCCCTAAGCCCAAGTCAAAATCCTCCACCTCCACCCATTCAACAGCGCCATATCCCTCTCGTCGATATCCTGCTGGGCCTCCACCTTAGCAGAGAGGCGCTTGAGCCGCTTCCCCACCGTCTTGGCCACGCGCATCGACACCTCGTTCTGGAACACGTACATGACGGCGAACACGAAGAAGGTCATGGACGCCAGGCCGCCGATGCCGTGCACTGAGTCCAAGATGCGGCCGACTAGCGACTTGCTCTTGTAGAAGGCGTACTCGGTGTCATTGGACGTCTTGTCCGCCTCCGCCTCTTCGCCGCGGCGGGGCCGGCGGAAGAGCGCACGAACGGCGGGGATGAACGTGCCGCTTTTCGCGAAGGAGAACAAGTCTTGTTAGTACAGGGATGACAAGAAGGGTACATAGTGAGTGATCCATTTGGGAGGCGAAGCGAAGAATAGAAAAAGCGAGAACTCACATGATGCCACCAATCAACCACCTCCTCCAACGATGCTTCTCCGCCGCCTTAGCCAAAACCATAATATCGGCCCTTAGCCTCGCCAGATCCCTCCCGACCACATCAGCCTGCACCTTGATCTGCGCCTCCAGATCCCCCGACGTGACAGACGCGGCCTCGCCGCCGGCGCCGCCGGAAAGGCGGTACCGCTTGCGCTGCAGCGTCATGTACTCGCTCAGCGCGAACTCGGCCCCGGTCCGCGCGGCCTTCAGGTCCGCTTTCGCCGTCTGGTTCGTGATGGGCCCGGGGGACTGCATCAGCTCCGCGGTGGACTGGACGAGCAGGGGCGAGGTGTGCATCAGGGGCGGCGGGTCGAAGGTTGGGTGCGGCTGTTGCTGTTGCTGTTGTTGAGACTGCGGGCGCTGCTGTTGTTGGAGGGATGGGCCGGGACCACCTCCTCCTCCGCTGGGTCTCGGGGCTGCTTCAGAGCTAGAAGTGACTGCTGGGATGGAGGTGGATGGGCCTGGGCCAGAGGTTGGCACCGTTGAGCCTGCGCCTGCTCCTCCTCCAGCTCCGGCCCCGGCCCCGGCCCCTGATGGCCGACCACCGCCCGCGGAAGTGACGGCCGGCGGTGGCCCTCCTCCTACGCCGCTGCCACTCAAACCTAGTCCCAGCCCCAGGCCGGTGATGGACCCGCTCGGGGTCAGCACCGTCGCGCCGGGGACGGGCACCGGCGACGTGGAGTGGTAGTACGACGCCGCGGCGCCGGAGCTGGTCGCCTCGGGTATTGGGTCCTGCGGGTGCGGCTCCATGTTGCTGTTGTTGTGCCTCTTGTTGTTGGGGGTGGAGGCGGCGTCAAAGGATTCAAGTTGGTAATGACCACGAGATTGATCGGACTTTGGGGACCAATTTGCTTCTTCCTCAGCTGCCAATGATGGCGATGGCAAGCTGTAGTGATGGCCGCCTCCGGGCTGGACGTTGCCGTCGTCGCCGATGCTTCCTCGAGCGGACGGCGGCCAGGTCCAATCCTGTTTCCAGGCCAGTGAAGAAGACGGGCGGGCGGGAGTGAGCGAGCGAATTGCAGTTCAGGCGCAATGCACTCGACTCTCAACTAGGCTGCAGATAGATGACACAACAAAGTCCGTAGCCTCAAAGGATCATCATCATTTAGCCACTTTCTAGCAGCAGCAGGTATCAAGGATCTCAAAGGATCAGGTACGGAATAAATGGGTGAGAGTGGAATTTGATCTTGTTCCTGAGGAATCTGAGATTCCCAGCCCGGCTGGCGGCTGTTCAGCTGTCGTGCGATGGTGAATGAGGAGGTTGGGGAGCTGCTGCGGGCTGCAGCTGCACAGGCCAATCGCCGCCCCTGGTGCCACGCCACCGCATTGGTTCCTGGCGTGGCTTGGCCTGGGCTCCACGTGCGTCCCTCGCCGCCGCTGATTGTGAGCTCAGCCGCCATTTCACTCACCAGCGAAAGTGTGTATGCCCCAAAAAAAAATGAAGCCATCACGACCGAGGAAAGCCTCTGATATCACCCTGTGCTCAAGGGCAGTTGTCGCATAGATAGAGCCTATGGAGCAGGCACCTTGTCCTCTCGAATAGGGGCCGTGATTCTGCGCTCCCGAGTCATCAACCTTCTGTCTCCATCATCATCAAACTGGGGCAATGGCGCAGCTGGGAAGGAGCGCGTTAGACAAGCACGCAAAACTTCGGGGAATCTCTTAAAACCCCAATGTCACCGGTTCAGTCCCAGTTTGTCCGAAAGAGATTCTTCTAAGGGCTTTTCTTTTTTGTATTTCTTTTTCTTCGTCTAAATCTCATCGTCATAGGTGGGTGGGTCCCACCGACTTCGCAAGATCCCATAGTCGTGCACATCACCTTTCTTTTGTCGCAAGGAAGGAGTGCAGTAGAGAGGACGTCTAATTTGTCTTCTCTCATTTCGGTGAGTAGGTGACAGAGCCGCTTTGTTTCGTTGATGTGGTTTGCTGAGCTCATCAGATTGGAAATGGGTGGTATTCATGTCACAAATTCAGTATTCCGCAAGAGCTCACTCAGCGGAGGCGAAGCCCCGGATGTTACGGAGACTCGGAGCACTCGGACGGACAAGCACGGCATCTGCGGGAAATGTTTCCGGCAGGCAAATTTGGCTCATTTCTCTTTTTCTTCTTATTTTGCTGCCATTTCGAGTCAAGCTTGCGTTAGACGCTAGATGCGTGATACACTCAATATGTTGTTGATCTGGCGAGTTTGCCTGCTGGACATCAGCCAAGACCCAGCTGAAGGAGGTGGTGGAGGCTCGAAATTCCGTCACGTCTTGCGTGCAGGAAAAGGAACCGAGGGGAGGCGAAGTTCAACGGCTCTTCCCTTTCGTCTGTCCTGTTTGTACGAAACGCGAAGCTTTTTTCCCCTTCGCCTCCTCCGTCTTACCCTCCTCTTCCTTTTCGTGAGGCTCAATCAACAGAGCATTCGGGTCCCCGCGTCCGCCATAGAAACATGAACGATGGGTAGGAATTGCCGGGTGTGGAGGGAATGAACGAAAGGGAAGGGGAGGGAGGGGACACTCTAGTGTGGGATGTGGGAGCAAGCGTGTGTGCGGGCGGGAGGGACCACCTAGGCCTCTCTTGTTTCTTTGGGGTCCGCGGCTATGGGCAGAGACCAGAATTTCGACCAGCAGGCAGTTTGTGTTAGGTAGCGTGTCGGCGCCGATGGGTGATGGGGGCCGTTTGTGTGCCGTTGGATGCCGCAGCTCAGAGGCCGCAGACGAAAGGGCTCTTCCTCAGCCTGTCCTGATGAGATGAGCGGTTGAGCCAATCCAGAACCAGAGCTTAGCGCTGCGAAGGTTACGGTGCAGACGGTCGAGACAAGCCGGCCGATTTACAAGGAAAGAAAGGTTTTATCCAACACGTGAGGATATTATTCTCTCTGGTCTTGTTGATTTTTCTTCCTGTTGTCCTTTTTTAGCGCATGGAGTTTCGGCACGTAGGCACGGGTTGCCCTTTCTTTTGTCGGCCGAGTTGGGGCGACCGGCCAGGCCCGGAGCTGCTGTGCCAGTGATTTGCACCACAATTTACGATAAGATCGAAAGTGCGCAGGGGGAGGAAGTTGAAACAGCTCGGCACACCAACGAGCGGCACGACGTTCTCATCAACAGCAAACACCCGCCGCCGGGAGTTGATTCTGGTAGGTCGCGTCGCGGACCCTTGCTTGTTCACTCACAGGCGGACAATCAGTGGCCAGAGAAAGAATCTAGCAGCCACGCCGACGTGGACACCGACGGGATTTTCACCGCCGTCCGAATCACTCTTGTCGCTGTGACGAGTGGGGCGGCGTCTGCTATCCTGAGTTGGCCAACGGGCTCGGTTGGCAACACGCTTGCCCTCAATCCCTTGTCACCGCCGAAGCATCCGGAAGGTGGGCATCGCTTCGCTTGCTGCTTGCGACGACTTTTGGCCTCTGGGTTCTCGAGGACCTAAGGTACGGACGGGAACGGACAGGCGTGGCGTCAGCTTACTCCATCACTCGTATCTTCCGGTGCCGTCGTCCCGCGTTTCGACCGCTCGCACTTGTCTCGTTTCCTCTGCATGCGATCCATTGGCAACTTTGCCAAGGTCCCTTTCCTGGGTTAGAATGGTGTTGGCTCAATCGCGACCGAACCCATTCCATCCCAAATTTGATTGTGCAATTCAGATCTTTTATCGACTGCTGTGGTATTATTTTTAGGCCCCTGGCTCCGTGGGGTCCAGCAACTCGGAGGGGAAGGAGACGGAGGAGCCGGAGGTGTCACACCTCTTGATTTTTTTGGGTCTTGAATGCGGGCAGATGCCATGCACTGCGAGGAGGAAGAGCGGCAATTCTGTATTCTATTTTTCCTGCTCTCAGCTGAATAAGTGAACGGAGCAGATGGTCCATTAATGATGGCACAATGTGGCGTGTTGAGTTTGAGCATGACCGAGAGTTTGGCACGACCGTAGCCTGCCGAAACCCTCTGGCGCCGGGTCGGCCGGGTTGGAGACGAAAATAGCGGGGGCGGCAGAGTGATCATGATTCAGTGCTGGTTGGTGGTCTTTGGCACAGGCGACTTTACAACTCTCGGATACTGTCATCTTGGTAAAAGATGAATCCACCCACGACTTTACCTCGTCAGTCGTCAGTCGTAAAACAGTCACTCTTTTTAGTTTGTAGCTTGTTTTGCTGGGCAAGGCAACATTAATGTGGAAGAAGGCGCCGTGGGATCATCCGTCCGGTGGCTTGACCGGAGTGAGTACACACAGCGAGGATGGATGGGATCCACCCGAGCCACCCATCCTCGCTCCCGCTTTGCGACGGAGGCATTTTATCGGTTGTCGGTCGCTCTCGGTGTTGATCGGTGGTGGATGCTACATCGCAAAAAAAAAAAAAAAAAAGTCGCTGGGATTTTCATCTCACCCTATATCTGTCGTGTCTGCTTGCCTGTCGAGTCGCTTGCCCGCCTGCCTTCCCAGCTTGGCCAGCACTCAAGGGAGGACGGCACGGGAAGAACTGTTTGAACGGGCTATGGGCCATTCCATCTTGGGTGCTTGTGATGGGAGAAAATGTAATAAACCTCCCCCTTTTCTCTGAGCGCGGACGGCAGTCCCGATCCCGAGGCAAGAAGTGGTGGTGCTGCATTAAGCGGTCGGCCTGCACGGATCGTGAGACTTAAGTACTGGTGGTCATCATTCTCAGGTCTCGGCCCCTCATCTCTCTCCGGAAAGGTGCATGGGGTGGACCAAGGACACCGATGCATCAGAACAACGTCTTGCGTTGCTCGGATGCCTGGGGACTCGAAAAGCGGGCTCACTCCAGGCTTGTGCCTCCGTCAGGGTACTTGGTCGGTCTTCCGCCCGTCGCCGAGAAACAAGGGTGGGCCACTTCTAACTCGCTCTATTGTCTGCTTTAAACCTAGTAGTGCGTGACCATCTTGTCGCCGTGAAGAGGTCCGACTCAGCAGATTGCCATCGCCCCATTTTCCATGAGGCATATCTCGTTCACGTGCCGACAATCACATTTCGGTTGGCCGACTGCGAGAATGAAAAGAAAAAAGAGGGGGCAGGCGAAGGAGGGAAGGCAGGTGGAGGGAGGAAAGGAGCGATTCCCGCTTTCAGGATAAAGCGCCGGGCCTATTGAGTTTTAGATTGGACCGCCCGGCGTCTGGGAGCTGGCCCATTCGGAGAAGCGCCCCCGTCGATGGCGGAGGTAGGATCTAGTTGTACTGTGATTTACAACACACAGGGACAAGGGGCGTGCTGTCGTCACCCTCCTTGCCTGTTTCCTTCTGGTTCCATCAGGCCATGCCCAGCAAGGCTCCGGACGGACACGGCAGGCCAATAGAGACTGGGAGACAGACCAACAGTCGGGGTGCGGTGTGACGACCTGCAACCTTTGCGACTTGGACTTCTCTTGCGGCAGGCTGGAAAAGCGCCACGCCATGCTACGGGGTGTGTAGAGGAGGAGGGAGGGGCCGGCAGCTCCGTCCGTCCCGATCAGAACCAAGAATGCACCAGCCCTGATGAACACTGAGCCCAAGCGAAGTATAGATTTTGGGGAGAAGACGTCGTGTTCGGGATCGCGATTCAATTTAGCCTGTAGCTAGACCTTGTCTCTCTGTCCGGTCGGGAGAGGGAGGGAAATGGAAGGGAAATCTGGGGGCCGTCTCCGATCCGACCAGGCAGGGCAGGTCGTGGAAGGGAACGGGCGGGCGAAACGGCTCAGACGGGGGATGAGAACTGGAGGAACGGTTAGACGGTAGTCCGGGGGCAAATTGTGCAACGTTTACAAATTTCTCATCTCCTCGAAAGCGAAGAAAAAGCGAGAAATGACAGCAAGTCCTGCAGTTTGCCTTTCTTCGTAAAACAAAGGAAGAAAGGGGGGGGTAAAGACGAATGCGAGAAAGCGATAGAGCTCAGGCGGCTGCTGGCCCAGGACCCAATACCTAACTCAACTCCGTAAGTTCTCATCTGTCGGAGGAAGAGAAATGTGAGACAGCCGGCCAGAGATCCATTTTCGCTCCCGAACGGATCCCCTATGCACACACAGCCCCGAGCGTCATCGACCGAAAGCCACGGATTTAAGAGGTGCCAAACATGCAGGCAGACTAGCACTTCTCATCACTTGTCACCCGAGCTAACCCTGAAAGAAAAAAGAAAAAAATTGGTGTCTGTTACGACAAAGGTATTCGCCGCTAGCTGGAGGCGACGGAGAGATGTAATGAAATAGAATCGAAAAGAAATTATTCGCAATATTGTTTGGGAGGCGCGTGGCGCCGGCACAGTGGGTGGGCTGGCGGGCTGGGGAGCTGGCGAAGGGCAAAAGGCACACTGGGAGGGAAAAAGTGAAAACTCGGCGTTTGAAGATCAAGGGCACGGAAGGTTGTGGGCAGCCCCAATCAATCTGGCGCGGGACGGAGCCACTGGAGGGGCGTGGATGGCGTCGCCTGTTCGGGGCCACCTCAGTCGGGACACCCCATTTCCCTCTATTTCAGGTTGGGTTTCCTCCTCTTCCCCTTCGGCAGGTACCATTTCGTATACGCAGTTGCTATTCTTTGCAATCGAACCGCGATCAAAATTTTTCAGAATGTTGATCAACACTTGGACGGGATGGAGGAGGATCTCAAGGCAGAAAGGCCCCATGAATAAACCGGAGGTACTTCCAGTCGCTGTGTTACGCAGGTATCGACCGGGCGGCGTAGCAGGGATTCGAGGCAGGCGACGGCGGCTCCAATCGCCCGGTCAGCAACCCGCCTCAGATTTCGTACTCGGTGTCGCGCACGCAAAGTAGGGCGGGCAATGCAAACAACAGATAGGCTCTTCTACTTTCCTTTGTTTTGGCCTCGCTGTATGCCCATTTCTGTTCGAATTTGGCGACAAATAAATCCTTCAAATGGACTCGGACACGGAGCGGACAAGACAGAGTTTGCTCCGTCCGTCGCAGCACAGTGGAGCGCAGTGAGGCCGAACCAGACACGAGGTTCCGGCCTTCAATACCGCTTCTTGTCCATGTTCTGGCAGGCAACTCAGGCTTTCCACCCACACCACACTCGCACACCACACGCCCTATTTTGTACCCCCCTTGTTTCCGGAGCTCCTTCGCTTCAGTTTCAAGCCGTCTACGGGGTGCGACGTGGGCGAGGTGCGTGATGGATTAGAATGGACTGAGTCGGTTGGGTTCTCTCTTCTTTCTTGTTGCTCTTTCTTGACTTTGCACGCTTTCCTTGGTATCCCACCATTTCGCACCGGCCGGGCTGGCCAGCAAGTGCAAAAGCGCCTGGAATGGGAGGGCAGATGGCCAACCCGGACCGGCCTGCAGATGCAATTCGCAATTTTTGGGGCGTTGGCAGAAAGGCAGTCAGCCAAGAAACAGGGTCGACCCAGGGACTCACCCGCGCACGCGCTGCAGACCTACGGAGGAGTGAGGCGGAAGCTAGGCCGCAGCAGAAGCACTGCCCAAAAGCCTCAACCCTCGAAAACAAGAAAAGACAAAACCACCGGAGAAATAAAAGAATTATCCACAAACCTGCGTCCTGCCTGGCGTTGCGGTAGTGTGTGTGTCGGACGGGGTGGGCTGGGGTTCACGGCCGCCGCGGGTCGTCGACGAACTGCCCCGTGTCACACATAGGTGGTCAGAGACTTGAGTGCATAGCATATGGATATCCCCAGCTTTAGGTGGTCGCCCGCCCGCCGGCTCCCTAGAGCTGAGACGGCGGCAAACGGCGACCTTGAGAATTAGCGTAGACCCGGCCGTAAACCGTATTTCTTCTACATAGAAGAAAAGAGGAGAAAAGAAGAACAAAAGAGCGCCGGTAATAAAACGAATGAATAAGCAACGAAATGAAATGAGGAAAGGAGCAAAAAGGAAATTCGGCCTGGGACGACAAGCATGCCAGCGGACGGACAGCCGACGCAGGCTGGTCTTGCCTCCTGCTCTGGAAGCTGGAAGCTCCGAGAATCCAGCGAACTTGGGGTCTTGGCCCCCGCCTGACGAGTGAGAAAGCCATGGGCAGCGCGCCCAGACCAGCCCACTTTTGTCCACGTCGGGTCCTCCTAAACCCCCGGCATCATCAGCCGATCCGCCCGCTGCTGGCTGCGTGCTCAAGTCAATGCAAATGGACCTCTGGCAAGCCCGCACGCCCGCGCCCGCCGCCTCCTCCTTCCATCCCATCCCTCGCTTCCCCGGTAGCTCTCCTCTTCTCTCTCACCCTCTGTGTACCAAAAGTCCTGAGGCGGCCGCCGTTGTGCTATCTTCCTTTTTTTACCCTCGCACCGCCCACCCCATCCCGTCTTTCTCCTTGAACCCTTCCTTCTTTTTTCCCCTCCCCCCCCCTTTTTTTGACCACCCACCTTCTTCCTTCCACCGACCGAAGGACTCACCACCACTCCGAGAACAAAAGTTTCTGACCCCGAGCCCATCTCCGTCTTCCCATCTCGCACCACCACTTTTTCCAACTCACATCACCGGAGCACCACTCCGGACCCAACAAAGGACCTGTCCGCACCACCGGTTCACCATCAACACAACGCGTCAACAAACAATTTCGTCTCCTATTTTGTCTTATTTGCTCTCGATATCTTATTATTTCCGCCATTTCTTTATCTTAGTACCCGTGTCATCGCGACGCGCAACACCGTTTCCTCCTCCTCCCCCCTCCTCGCTGCGATGGCGTCGGTTGTGCGAGCCACCGCTCTCAGGGCCGGCGGCGCCTGCGTGCGCTGCCGGAAGGGCAAGACCAAGTGCGTCTACGACAACGGGCGCGCGCCTTGCAAGAACTGCGCGAAGGGCATGCACGACTGCTATCTGCCTTCGGAGTCGATGAGCCATGGCGGCCACGGTGTCTCGCCTGCACGCGTCCAGCAGCGCACGAGGGAAGCACTCCCAAACGAGAATCGCATTGTGAGCAGTGCTTCGGGCGAACGCCCAGGGCCAGGCGCATCCAGTGCGTCGCGTCACGCTGCGATACCCGAGAAGTGAGTCACGAATTCTTTTCTGTTGATCTAACCTGCCGCCTGCGCAATATTATTTTTTTGTTTCGCGACTGCTGGGTTCATTTCAGCCGGGCACCTTTTGCATCTCGTTCTTACATTTGTTGCCATAACGGTGTTGTTGCGTGTCCTTTTTTTTTTTTTTCCCTCACTCTGCGACGGGCGTCTGGGTGGGTGGATATGGCGGGCATTTGCGCTCGTCCGGCTCATAATTTTTTTGTGGTTCGCCGGGGGTCCGGCGACGGCGCTGGGAAGTGGTGGTGGCCTTGCACAACCTCGGTGCCTGCTTTCTTTCCTTCTCAAATACGTCTGTTTTGGCCTCCGCTGGCCATTAGAAGGATACTTCAGGCCCTCCCAGGGCGGAAAAGAATCGCAAGGGAGGGTGGGCGGCGCCCAAGTGGGTGAGCGGGAGGGCGCAAAACACACCTGGCACAATTTCTTCCTCCGCCCGGCTCAGCCCATTTCCGCCCATTTTCATTTTCCATTTCCTTCTACCCATTTTCGACCGACACCCCTGGCGCCTCCGAGTCGCTTCGCCGTGACTTCCGACCGCCCTGCGCTGCGCACGGCCCAAGTCCCCACTTTGCCTCCACGCCCCACCTCCACTCTTCCATCGGTCCTTCCGTCATCTCCGTGCCGATCTGCTCTCTGCCTCTGCCTGCCTGATTGCCCCTGCCATTTTTGTTCTGTCGCCTTTGGATCGAATCGGGGGAACCATGGAGTCAGCCATTAGCACCACCAGCCAAGCAGACGCAAGCGCATCTCCAAACCCGCCGGACCGCCGGCGCCATTCTCATTCGTCATTACCGCCTGCCTACTGAGAATTTGAGAGTTTTCACGAAAATGATTCCGTGCAAATCCACAAACGCCACCATGTCTAACACGCGTCAATCCAGGCTCACCCCGGAGCTGCTGCAGGAATGCGAGCGGGTGGTCAGCAAGACCCTGCCAGCCTGTGTGGCCTTCCACAAGCCGTCGTTCATCCAGCAATTGAAAAGCAATACGATGGACCCGACCATGGTCAATGCGCTGCTCACAATGGCCGCCCGGTAAGCCCAGCCTCCTTGCCTCGCGCCAATTCCAAACTCAATTGCGATACCTTGAGGATCAGCACACGTAATCTCCACATCTGCGCCTAGTTCCTGACAAATTAATTAGCCACTCTCCGGCCTTAATTCGCCGGTACGGCGCTCACGGTGGGGCCACCGGCGCCGCCGAGCATTTCGGCCAGCGGACCATCAACGCCCTCATGATCGGTCTAGACCATCCCAGCCTGGCCGACATCCAAGCCCTGTGCCTGTTGGTCATCCACGAGTGGGGTTGCCGCAATGCCGTGCGCGCCTACATCTACCTCGGTCAGGCGGCCCGCATGGCCCAGATGTACCGCGTCGTCCACACGCACCAGCAGTCCGACCCGGAGCAGTTCCTGCAGTCCGAGTCGTTCCGCCGCACCATGTGGCTGATCTACATTCTCGACTGCTTCCTGACTGCCAGCCCCGGTCGTCATCCGGCTCTGTCGTCTCACGATGTCAATGATCTCGCTCTGCCCTGCCTCGACATGAACTACCACTTTGGCAGTCCTGTCTACGTCCGTACGCTGAACGGCAGCCTCCCCGCCTCGGCGCCCCAGGACTCGCCTGTCGCGGAGGTCGGCGAGTTTGGTCACCTGGTGCTCGCGACCAAGGCGTGGCGCAACGTGATCGAACTCATGACCACCACGACCATCGCCACCTTCTCGGAGGAGCAGTGCCAGAGCCTCGAGGCCGATATCAACGCCATCCGGCAGTCACTGCCCCTACACTTCGCCGATAAGCAGGGCCAGATCAGCCTGCACATCACTATGGGCAGTGGCTACACCTATGCCATGATCCATTGCCTGCTGCACTGCGCGACCATCTTCCTCAACCGTCGCCGAATTCTGCAGCTCGTGACTGCTGAGGGCTTCAACACCGAGAATTGGCGCATGTCCAACCACTCACACCTGGTCGACCACATCTTTGGCGCCGCGCACAGCGTTGTATCCATGTTGACGGCTCTCGAGAACGGCGCTGATAAGGACTCGCTGCTCTGTTTCCCGATCTTCATGCTCTTCGCTGCTTTTACCTCGGGCTCCACGGTCGCCTACCTGCAGCTCAAGGGCCTGACTCCGTCGAACGTCACGGAGACAGCCTCGGCTATCGTTCGCGATGTGCTGCGCTTCCTCAAGCAGGGTGCCGACTCGTGGCCCCTGGTCCACCCCTGGCACCGCCATTTGTCGGTCATGGCCAAGGTCCTTCGCGATTTTAACACGCGTGGGGAGGGCGGCCTTCTGGACTCACCAAGCGGCACCAAGATGCAACCCCAGGGCTCCCCGTCAGTCAAGGACGACGTCTCCTCGCCGCCCGACACGAACGCGGACGTCATGGACTACGACCAGGTCGAGCCGTCCGTCTCGCAGACCCCTAACGCGGCCCCTCTCGAGGGCGACCGTGCCAGCGAGCCACCCGCACCCCGCAGGCCGGGCATCGCCACCATCAACGGCGGCTCCGCCGGCGCCTTGACCCCGGCCAACGGTAGCCCCGCTCCGGGCCAGCAACCTCAGAGCATGAAGGTCGACTCGCCGGACATCCCCGAGCTAGATTCGACCGCCGCCGGCCCCGCCTCGTCGACCACGCAGACCAACAACGGGGCTGGAGGACCCGAAGTCGAGATTAACGCACTGGAGCTTTGCATAGCGTTCGAGCGCCAGCTGCTGGAGCTCGACGACCTGGCCGCTTTCATGGGTGGTGGGGTGTAAGTCCAGTCCGACTTTTTTAAGATATTCGTTATCTTTCAACGTTAGTATTCTTTTGGGATCTTCGAAACTTAGAGAAGCCACCACCGCTGACATCTTTCGATCGACCTTGCAGTGCTCCGAGCTAGATGAACGAGCTCCGATCTACTCAGTCAGCGCTCCCCTAGCTCCCCTAGCTCCTCCATTGCCTAGGCTGTCTTGTAAAACGCCAATGGGCATTCAAGTCGAAAGCACTTCGTTACCCCCACGGAAGGCCCAATTCCTTTCTGAACCTCTAATGTCTAAACCGAGTGTTGTTCGATTAAACCGCTGTATGGATATGGAAGGGGTGGCTTTCCCGGCGTTGGTGGGAGTTTTATGTCCTGTGCGCCGTCCGATTTTTCTTCACCTTTGAGACCGCCTAGTTCGGCCGTCATCGCTCATCATACCATTCTGTTGTTTTCTGTCTTTGCCGCTTTTTTTTTGTCCGGGATTAGCTCTGTCGTTCTTGTCCCTTCTCGACCGCTTTTTTCCCCCCAATCACCGTCAAGCCTTCGTTGCTTTATTACACGGGAGGGGGAGGGGGGAGTATATGTTTGTTCGAAGGAGGAGGCTGGCTTGTCAGTTTGGTTCAAAAAATTGGTGTTGCTATACCGAGAATTGTACGATATTTCGCTGCAACTTTTTCAGTCGATTAAATCAAGGTGCTACTCTTGTCGATGATTTCTCCCCACATAACATTTTCATACTACCTCCGATCAACTCTAGTGAATCATCCGAATTGCGAGATACGGACAGCCCGCCTACAAAGTAAGTCTATTTCCTTGGCCCAAAATGATGAGTGCATCGCTCTTTTTTTTTTTTTTTGTAAACCCCTCCCCGCGAGAGCTGGGTTGAGACAACGGGTCTGTGACTGAGGAGTCAATGGTAAAGGGCACGCAGCCACCCGTTCGGCCTAGGGCAAACTGGTGGACCCAAACGGAAGAATCGGCAAAGGGGAGAGAGGAACCAACCTTCCCGACTTTTGGCACCATCATTGACATGTCACTTAGGGCCCGACATCACGGATGAACTGTGCCGCTCGGATGAAAAGATACTATGAGAGTCGTGCAGATCTTCGTCCCACGTACCGTGCTGCATATCAATGTTGCGAGTGGCCGCACCGTGCATATCGTGAAATTAAAGATGACTCGACCCCTGACGACAATCTTTCAGCTTGGAAATGCCAAGTAATCCCCAGGGTTCGGCGGGCGACTGACCAGAAAGGAAGAGGGTTTGTGACGTGAGATGTGATGCGGTTTCTAGTTCCATTTAATAAATGGAGCGAGATCAAGAATCGGCCGTCTGGCGTATCTCTAGCTGTCTCCCGGCATCGGTCTTGATCATGAAGACACCATTCTCGCCATATCATCCTCTGGTAAGTTGGGCGAATTGCCAGTCTTCATCCAACGTGTGGCTCGGGGCGATGAGCTGATGCTGTGCCGCTCGTCCAGATCTTATCGCGGTCATGACTGGGCCGACGACAGCCTCGCCGGCAACATCCAGGGCGGATTTCGAGATCGCCATCATCTGCGCTCTCCCGCGCGAGACCGACGCCGTCGAGGCCATCCTCGACCACAACTATGGCGACAAATTCGGCAAGGTCGAGGGGCCCAGCGAAGAACTGAAGTTCGTCAGGTTCATCACGGGAACCATCGGGCCCCACAACGTCGTGGTCGTCGGCCTACCAGGCGCGGGCAAGGTCTTCGCCGCGAACACCGCGCCGCTGATCCCCGTTTATTTCCCCAGCGTCAAGTTCGGGCTCGTCGTGGGCGTCTGCGGTGCGACGCCGTTCCGGCTGGACGACGGGTCGGAGGACGAGGTCTTGTTGGGCGACGTCATCATCAGCAGAGGCGTCGTCGAATACGACTTTGGGTGCCAGACGCAAACGACGGATGGCACAGACGGCTTCAGGCGCAAGATCAGCCCCAACGAGTCTCGGGGCAGACCCAGCATCAGACTACTCAGCCTCATGAACCAGCTAGACACCCTCACGATGCGCAAGGAGCTGAGGGCTCAGACGGCGCGGAACTTGGCCAAGCTCCGAGGCGATCCGGATCTCGAAGCGGAGACTCCGCCCGCGTCGAACGACCTCTTATTCAGAGGGTCGTACCGCCACGGGGCAGCAGCATCAGCAGCAGCAACAGCAGCAGCAGAAGGGGGTTCGGGGTCGTGCCATGAAATTTGCGACATGTCACAAGCGGTGCCGCGCGCTCGCCTGAAGCCCAGAGACGGGGCAGTGGCAGGAGGGGTATTAGATCGGCGGCCAAAGATCCACATCGGCGCCATGGGCTCTGCGGATGTGGTGATGAAGGACGGCAACCAGCGCGACGCCATCGCGCGCAGAGAGAAGCTAATCGGGTTCGAGCAGGAGGGCGCCGGGGCGTGGGACATGTTCACGTGCGTGGTCATCAAGGGGGTCTGCGACTATGCCGACAGCCACAAGGCCAAGGGGTGGCAGCGCTACGCCGCCGCGACGGCGGCCGCGTGCATGAAGGCCTTTGTGGGACACTTGCCTCCACCGGCGGAACTAGGTTCGTCGTCCAGCACCTGCTCTTGATCTACCGACGTACAAATTTCTGTCCAGGGGGTCTGTCTATCCAGGTCAGATCATGCTCCGTACATACCTATCGACAAATTACACACACGGATGTTGATGTTCTAATACAACACATCTGATATTGCAGCCTCCGATAAAGAGGCGTTGGATAAGCTCCTGAGAAACATCCACTTTCGCGGCATGTATGAGAGAGCCGATAGTGTTTCCGAAACGCACGCGGGGACGTACAATTGGCTCGTGTCTGAAGAGGCCGATCGTACCAACCGATCATGTGTGGACAGCGAGCAGGCTGCGGCGAAAGGCAAGCTGCTTACGTGGCTATCCTCCAGCCAGGGCGGTGTTCTTCACATATCTGGCAAACCTGGTGCTGGCAAGTCCACACTGATGAAGTACCTACGGGGCCATCCGCGCATTAAGACACTTTTGCAAAAATGGGCCGGTAAGATCCAACCATATCGCTCGTTGCCAACGATGGCCACCACTGCCTCGGCATAGCTCGGGCTGACATTTCCTGCTCCTTTATCACAGGCACAAGGAATCTCGTGCTCGCAAGCTTCTTCTTCTGGGACCTGGGCAAAGAGCCCCTTCAAAAATCCGTGCAAGGCCTCCTTCGCACACTACTCCACGGCATCATGAGAACACATTCTCACCTCGCCCGATCTTTGTTCCCGGACCTTCAGGCCGAAATCACGCCGGACGTCGTCCGAAAGGCCTTCGCCACGCTGCTGGACCATCCACAGATCGCCAAACACCACTGCTTCTGCTTCTTCCTGGACGGGCTTGACGAGTACAGGGCCAGCAGCCAGCACGACGACAGGCAGCTCATCGAAGATCTCATCGGCTGGACCAAGAACAGCCAGCAAAACGTAAAACTCTGCGTGGCGAGCCGCGAGGAGAACGTCTTCATGGACTCGGTCGATGCCGCCCACCGCATCCGGATCCACACCGTCACGCGCTCGGACATCACGACGTACGTGCGAGACAAGCTGAAGCTGAAGGCTTTCGACCACTCCGACTCCAGGGCAGCCGCCTCTCACGGCCCCCTTGGATATCTCGCCGAGGCAGTCATCAACAGGGCCGAGGGGGTGTTCCTGTGGGTCGCGGTGGTCGTCAGGCGGCTGCGCGAGATGTCGCAGGACGGATACGACGAGAAGGCGATACGGCGGGAGATCGACGAGCTGCCAGAGGAGCTGGGCGACCTGTACAGCCACATCCTCGACCGGCTCCGGCCGAGCGACCGCAAGCGCGCCTACATGACGCTGGCCCTTGCGGCGCGGTTCGTCTCCGTCCCCTTTCTCCCGTACTCCTTTTTGGAGGATTACATCGACAACCCTAGGTTCGCGACCGAGGCGGCCCACAACGATGGGGTCTCGATCCGGTTCTCCAAGGAGCAGCTCAAGGCGCGATGTGCCAACGCGCAGAAGCGGCTGAACAGCTACTGCAAGGGCCTCTTGGAGGTGACGCCCTCCGACTGGTCGGGGCACGGCTGGGAGCTCAGACGCGTCGCCGTCGAGTTCGCCCATCGGTCGGTCGAGGAGCTGCTCCGGAAGAAGGAGCAGGTCGACCGCATGCGCGAGGCGTTGGGGAATGGCCCCGGCTCCAACAACACGGCCGTGCTGGCGCTCCTCTCAGAGTTGGTCCTGGCCACCCGCTGGCAGCGCGACTGCCGACAGAGGGACGCGGTAGAGGAAGACATGAAGGTCATCCTGATCGAGAGGCTGAGCGGCAGGAGGGAGACGTGGGACCCCATCTCCGTCCTCGGGCCCTTCTTGGATGCGTGGCACAAGTCGTCGTTATTGTCGTCGTCATACCACCACATGTCGATGGAAGATGAGCTGCGCACCTACAACTCGCACGAGAGCTACCAGACGGTCGGCTTCGACCTGCATCCGGTGTACGTTGCGGCCAGTCTTGGTCACAAGGCCTACTGTGAGTGGGTCCTGCAGAGAGAACGGAAAGAGGCCCTTTCTCCGTACGACATCGCCATCCTGGCCGCCCTAACCATCACGGGCGTGGACTGGTGGAAGGCCGACGCGGTCCGCGCTACCAGGAACCTCGCCAACGCCACTGGGGCCTCCTCCACCACAGAAACTCCATCTTCCTCTATCGAGGAGGAGGAGAAGGAGGAGGAGGAAGAGAAGGACGAGAGGGAAGCCGCCGTCATCGACCTGTTCGGCTTACTGCTGGGCCACGGCCTGGACCCGCACATGGCTATCGAGACCGACAGGCTCTCGTTCCGGCGCGCGTGGGAGCTCCGCCTCTGCGACCGCATGCGCATCACCGTCCTTCAGTACCTCCTCCACGCGCTCGACCTCGCGAGCACTCGTGATCTGCAGAGAACGAAGGACGAGCTCGGCGGTATACTCGAGAGACTCCTGCGGCATGCAGCGCAAAGGCAGATGCTGGAGTCGTTGGATATCCATCAGGCGTATGATGGACTGGCGAGGCTCAGGTTCGACGTGGGGCTGCAGCTGCCGCCCTTGCCCATCTGGTCAGCCAGCACCATGGCCGCCCCCGGCAGTAGCAGTAACAACAATAACAACCGCAAGCGTGCCAAACGATCTGACTCAAGAGGAGGCTTGAGCCTGGTACAATACATCAGGAGATTCAAGCTCAAGAACGAGGCTGCGATCCTAGGGCTCATTGGCGTTAATGCCGACGCCGAGGACGAGGATGCTCAACAGCCTTGCAAAAGGATGCGGTTGCAAGCGCCAGCATCATCATCATCATCATCATCATCATCATCATCATCATCATCATCATCGTCATCATCATCATCATCATCGTCATTAGTTTGGACTAGAACCACCTCCACCTCCACCGCCACCACCACCGCCACCGCCACCGCCGGCGCCGACGCCGACGACGACGACGACGACGACGACGACAGAAGACCCACACCTCCTGGCTGGATCGGTGGACGATTCCCGGGAGTTCGCGTCATGATCCACCAGCTGAGCGTCCACGCGCGCCGCGAACTGGAATGCTGTCCGTCTGGCGAAAAAAGGAGGGAGGAGAAGCGCTCCGTTGGTGCCCGTGACGTGACGGACTGGGGGCTCTTCTGGAAAGGGAATGGGGATGGGCGCGCGAGGTATAGTCGCACGAGAGCCACAGTCATGGAAGAGAAGGAGGAGGGCGGCGATTTGGATGACGGTTATGATTATTGTGACGATGATGATTGGGATGATGATGATGGATGGGAGACAGTCACGTGTACAGAGGAGGAGGACGAGAGTAGGATGACGTTAGTCGGAAAGGATGCAGGCACCGCCGCCGAACCGGAGTGATGGAGATAAGTCGGTGAAAGCCCTGACGGACGGCCCCACTCGTCGCCTCGAATAAGACTCATCGCGTCCGCCACAAGAGTCTCCACTTGGCGGAGCCGCGCACCGGTGCGACCTCGGGGACGGACGGAGCCGCCGGATGGATGCCCTGTCACAACGTGTCACGAGAACCGGACAGACCAAGGCCACTGCGGCAGTGTTAGCGGTGGGGGTGTAGCGGCCGGCAGTGATCTCACAGAGGTTGTGGGAACAGGAAGCAGAAAATAATCGGGCGGAAGGAGAGTGTCATTTGTTCTTCCACATTCCCAACCTACAAGTGATAGAATGAAAACGCCCGTATATTTTGCATGAATTCTCATTGAACAGGCAGAAGCGACCAAGCATGGGTTACGGGGGCACCTCGCGCGCGTCAGAGTAACTGGAGGCGCCGCATGACCTGAGACACCTAGTGACCTGAGTTGAGTTCAAAACTCCGCCCCAGCACACTTTCCCCAGATCGATGAGAGTATGGTATGCTGCCATCCTTCAATGAAGTCTACTAGTACCTCTCCTGGTGCGCACCTTCCCTACCAGACCGCACTGCCTAGGTACCTAGGTAGGTATGTACCAATGGTCGTGAAAGTGAAAACTCCAAGGCTGCTGATGCGGGAAGGACCTGAAGTCAGAGAGGGCCCGTGCACTCAATTGATTGACTCAAAGGCCCCCTCCCAAATTGAGAAGGTGACCGTCGGTCACGTGAGGCTCTCAGGGCCTCTCTTCAAATTGGAGGCCCCGCCCCGCACCTCTGTGGCAGAGATCTCTTAGGAATACATCCTCTTCTCTACCATTTTATACGTGCCCCCAGTGCCCTGTATTAGCTGCCCTGCCCAAGGAAACCACGTAGCCGACGCCGTATTAATAATTACTTCCCCATCCTCCGTTTCCTTTAATACTTTTTTTAGGAAACAGCAGCGTATACGTGGATTGTGTTGACTGCTGAGTACCAACCGTCAGGGTTGGTGAATGCAGAGCCTCGGGTGACTGAGGCTCTGGTCAAATCACAATGTCAACAACTACGTCAACGATTGCCTCAGTAACGTCATCGACTTTCCACCTCTTCCTGTACTTAAGGAGAGGGACTCTCCCTCTGTCTCTTCCATAGAACCTAGCTTAGAAGACATGAACAATTGAACCTGCTTTGGCAACCCCCTCTCATACCGCACGCGTGCAATCGCTTTCTACCTGGGCCTTCCAACAGTATTACTAATTTTAATTGAGAAATGTTTCTATCTACAATGGGCAATTTTCGATGCTGGGCGATTTTCGGTGCTGGGCATCTATTTAATAGCAACCCCCGGCCTGCGGAAGACATTCACTTCTCTTTGGCAATGGCATCGTTGACAAGAGCATGTGACCCAATGAAAGCCTGTGAAATCAGGCGCAATCACAATCCCCTTTTTCGTTTCCGTGCCAGAGTGACACCCATGCTTCTTTCTTTTGTTTCCTGGTACTTCTTTTTGTTCCACCCTTTGTCTACTATTACAGGTGACAACATCGAGTGCAGAGTCAAGACTATGGAGATTGAGTTCCCAAAGAGAGCACGGGATTTCACGTCAGCGCTCCCTCCTCACTCGGAATCACCTGGGGGCTCTGTCGGTAGGTGGTGACCCCCTGAGGCATGCGCTCCATCATCAGTGACACCAGCCAGCCGTGGCCCGTGGTGTCCTCCCCTGCCATATTCGACTCAGGGATACACGCCCAGCCGTCGTCGATGACTGTGGCCCGTTATTGCGTTCGTATCGTTACATCTTCGGCCTGGCCTGAGGGATCCTTGCGCCGAACCCCTGAAAACCCACACATCTACTAACGAAATGGATAACTACCTAGTCACCTATCAGATTCTGCATGTACACGGTGGAAAGCGAGTGTTGTCGGTGCCGTATATTAAGAATAATTTACGGTTTCGAATTTATAATTACATTCAATGTCATTGGAACCATTATTCCCCCTTACGCTCCTCGGAGTTCACAGATGCGTGAAAGGTGCACAGGTTCCGAACCTTTTTCTTCTTGAAGCACATCGTGCATTTGTCCGGGTCCAACTTGAACTCGAAGTTGTGGGCGCCGTAAAGCCCGGTTTGGGCTTCGTCTTGCTGGCCGCAGCCGTACTGCAGCAGCTGCTGTTGGTACAGCGGATGGGCTTGGCCATGCTGCTGGTAATAGCCGTACTGTCGCTGGTATTGGCCGTACGTCTGTTGTCCGTATCGCGGGTATACGTGCCGAGGGTATCCGTACTGCTGTCGCCGGCCCTGCGGCAGCTGGCTCCACTGCTGATGGTGCTGCTGGCAGCTGCTAGACTGCCTGTTTCCGTCCCAGTCAAACGGCGTCGTGCTCGGCTGGGAATTCTGCCGCACTGCGGGCTTGTCCAGCTCGGGGTTGTACTTGGTCCTGGATGCCCGCCAGCGGCTCTCTGCTGCAGCCTCGCTCTCCTCTCCCGCATCCGGCGCCCTGCCCATACCGTCCCTCTCCAGCTGTTCCTCTCTCCCGGACAGCGGGATCAGGCGGCAAGGCCTGCAAAAGGACTTGCCAATGTCCACCACCGCTGGATGCCCTTTGCATGCGGGCGTGGCGCAAAGCCCCAGAATATTCCTGCCGAAGCCGTGCTTCTCGAGGCATGGTCGACACCATCCGTGTGTGCTGCAGGTCGAGAAGTTGCGTTGGTCTGTCGGGTCGACTTGTCCCAGGCAACCTGCGTACTTCGGTTGGCGGTTGTGTTCGTTCGTGCACTTTAGCGCACATGGAATGCCTGTTTGACCTTGGGAGACTGAGGCCATCGTCCCCAGTAATGCGCACGTCTCGCTTCCGCGCTCGCCTGTATGGGTCTCGGTGGGGTGACCTGGCCAGGCTCCGTAGCTTGCGGAGGGTCCATAGCCCGCTTGTGGTGCATAGGCTGACTGCCCATAGGCTGACTGCCCATAGGCCGACTACCCATAGCCGACCTAGTAGCTTAGCTGCTGCTCGTATGCTGTGTAGGGATTGTTGTAGCGCCTCGTCGGGTAGCCAGCGCCGGCAGATGGGGCGGTATAGCCCGTTTGGTGGGCAGCACAGGTTGCGTAAGCCTGAGAGCCGCCTGGCTGTTGGGTTCCGGATTGATCATATGCCGCCGACGAGGCAGGGTTCCGCCCAAAACAGAGGCCCGGGTCCTGGATGGTGGACTGTTGGCCAGCGGTGGGAAGGTTGAAGTAGTTTCGGTTGCTATGAGCCATGATGTTCCGGCCGACTGGCGACCCAAGAGGCCAAGAGACAGGAGAAAAAAGGTGCGTTGAGTGGGAGAGGAATCAGAAGGGAGAAGCTCGAAGAGACAGTGGGAGGAGGCCTCTTTTTTTATAACTTGGGCCCCGAAGGCATGCGCGTTAGAGGAGTGAAATTGATGAGCATCAGATTGTTACCTTTGTTCCTTGGCTGTATCACAATGACAATGATGCATGCTCCTTCTTCTTATGGCATTCGTGGCCTTTTTCTTACGGCATTCGTGGCCTTTTTTTCACAGAAGCGCATCCTGCCTATGGTAGACGAGGCTTGATGATGATGACGATGATGTATTTAACGTCTGAAGTCGGAATCTGCCCGAGATCCCTGCCTCCCGAGGGGCATAAGACGTGCTAGCGACTACCGAGCAGCTATGTACAAAGAACTAGCGCTTGAATGTGAGGTTAGAGAAAGGAAACGCAAACATAGAACAAGGAATAGCTAGCATATCGTGCTCTGGGGCGTGGCGCCCCATTGCGTACGTGTTCTTCAAACCGCATTCTCGCCCTCCTATTAGCTCAGGGCTGGCGCTCGGCGTTTCGTTGCTTCCGTTTGTGGCGGTTGCTGTGGGCGTTTTAATGCTATATCTATCTTTGAAGGGGGAGAGGATTGGTTGTCGTGGGCGCGAGCGGTACTGGTGCGCCGCGCCCGGAAGGTCGGCCGCTTAGAGGTCCTTGAGCCTTTTACAGATGGTAGATTGTTATTATTTGGTTTATGCGCTTATTGGCACCTTCTTCCAGGGGCATATCTCTGTAAAGAATCTGGTCGTTTTAGTGAAGCGCTCGAACAGCTCCGGTTTCTGCATTAAACGTTTCCAGTATTCGTATCGGTTGCTCTCAGGAGCTGGGTCGGCCTTAGGCCAGGAAGTACGGAGCTGGCGTGCCTTTTGGCAATATACCATGTGCGCTGGGGTTCGGTCTTCCTCGCAGGAGCAGGGGGGGTTTTCGGCGTAGTCGAACTTCTCGTGGTACCACTGAAAGTCTCCGTGACCAGTCCGGGCAGTGATAAGCTGTGGAGGGTGCGGCGTGGGAGGGAGAGTGCTAGGGGGTAGGAGGTGTGCACCTCCGTAAACCCTAGTTCCTTATACCGATTAGGGTCCCTTCCTTCCACTAGTCGTTCCAGGCGTTCTTCTCGAGCTTTCTGGCCATTCTTTTAACCCCTGCGACCGTTGGGGCCTCTTTTGGGGGGCCGGATAGCTCGGTCCCTTCCTTGGCCAGTTGGTCGGCCGCCTCGTTTCCTGCCACCCCCTCGTGGCCGGGTACCCACTTTACCCGGATCTCGCGGCTTTCTCCAGAAGCCTGGAAGAGTCGGAAAGCCTCTTGTGAGCTATCTGCTGGGTGTCCTTTTAAGGCTGCGCCGACGGAGCTGTTGTCCAGGCAAACGTGGACTATAGGGGCTGTAGTGAGCCGGAGCGCATGCCTTAGGCCCTGCCATGCCCCGACTGCCTCTCCGTCGAACACCTCAGCTGGTTCTGGGAGTCTCCCTCGGCCTTGGCCGATGTTGGTTTTGTCCCTGACGATGACGTATCCGTACCCAACTGCTTTCCCGTTCTTAGACCCGTCAGAGTACACGATGGCCTCGTTCGGGGGCAGCGCTTCGGCCCATTTCGTAAAGGCCTTTGCTGCTGCCTTCTTTTGATTGGTGACGAATGGTTTGGGTTCGGCCGGGTATCGTTTCTGAGGTAGGAGCAGGGGCCGTTGGGCTTCCGGGAGGAGCCTGGCGGTGCGTTGCAGGTTCGTTGGGAGGCGGTCTGGGCAGTCCGCATCTCCGATGCCATGGCTGGTATTCCGTCTCGCCGGGGTGCGGCGTGCGCGGCGGACTAGGGGGTGGCCTGGGTCTACCGTTTGGATTCGGGCTGCGAAGCGGGCTCTGATTCCCTCTAAAAAGACTCCTGCCGGGGGGATGGCTGCTTCTCGATGAAGTGCGGCGGTTGGAGTCGTTTTCCAAACGGGGAGGACCGCTCTTAGGGAGCTTTTGATCACCCTGTCGGTTATGTCGAGGAGGTGCCCCCGGCGGGTGCCTCTTGGTCGCTGAGCCCTGCTGCGGTCCGGTTTGGTACGGCCCGCGTACCAGACTTCTGCTCCGTAGAATAGAATTGGGAGTATAACAGTGATCACTACTCGTCGTAGGGCGGCTGCCAGAGGGCCGTTAATACAGGGCACTGGGGGCACGTATAAAATGGTAGAGAAGAGGTTGTATTCCTAAGAGATCTCTGCCACAGAGGTGCGGGGCGGGGCCTCCAATTTGAAGAGAGGCCCTGAGAGCCTCACGTGACCGACGGTCACCTTCTCAATTTGGGAGGGGGCCTTTGAGTCAATCAATTGAGTGCACGGGCCCTCTCTGACTTCAGGTCCTTCCCGCATCAGCCGTGGCAGGAATTAGAGAAACTCCGGAGGTGTCTGACTACTTTCTCAGCCTGCGTTGCCCGGTATTTCACATGTGGGCCGAAAGGGAGCTTTTTGTCGAACCAGACTCCAAGCCATCGGAGTGCCGGGTTTGGTGTTTGGGCAATTGTGAGCCTCCCCGTAGTGATGGGCGGGGTCGAGGAATTCTTCGTGCGGGAGAAGTGCATTAACTCGCTCTTCTTTGGGTCAAATGTAACGCTGTTTTCCTCGCCCCAGTAGAAGATCGCTTCGATCTCCTCAGCCGCCTTCTTAGCACATGCTGCGGGGAAAGGCCCAGTTGTGCAAATCCCGATGTCGTCTGCATAGCAGAAGCGGGTAGAGGGGCCTAGTGCCGACGCTATATGTAGCATGAAGAGGATTGGGGAGGCAGGTGAGCCTTGCGGGAGTCCGCATTCTGGTTGGAAGGGCTCTGTTGTAGCGTCTTCCAGGCGGACCCTGATCTTCCTGTCAGACGTGAAGGACCCGACCCATTTGACGAGGTTTAATGGCCAACCTTGTTGGAGGAGGTGTTGGAGGAGGCGCCGTCGGAGTACCGCGTCAAACGCCCCTTTGACGTCCATGGTTGCTAGTAGAGCGTACTGGTAGTTCTCCAGGGCCCCTTCGATATCGTGTGCGACGCATGCTGTTAGATCGATTGCCGATCTCTTTGGGGCCGCCCCGAAATGTTGAGGAGTGATTAATCCTTGGGAGCTGGCATCCCAGGTGAGTCTTTTGGCTATCAGCCGCTTGAGGCCCTTGCCGATGCAGGATAAGAGGACGATCGGTCTGAACGACTTAGCTTGGGTGTAGTCTGTTTTGTTCGGCTTTCGTAGCATGACCACCTCTGCTTCGCGGAAGGCCCGAGGGTGGTGGCCGGCCCGGATGCAGGCTTGAAAGAGTGCGTAGGTATATTACCCGATCTCTGGCCAAGCTGCTTTGAGTAGCCGGACGGAGAGGGAGTCTAGGCCTCGAGCGGTGTTGCCGGCCTCGACCGTGCAGGCTTTGCACTCCTGGAGAGAGTTTTGGTTGTTCCACAACAGGGGAGGGCCCTGGTACTCTTCCGGGTGTGAGAGAGGGTCGTAAGGAAGGTCGTGGGCCGCTGAAAAGCGCTTCAGTAAGCTGTCTCTTAGGAGTTCAGCTTTCTCCTTTGAATCCGTTACTGCCTTGTCCCCGTGGGTGAGGGGCGGTAGTCGGACCGCGGGGTTAAGTTTGTGCCAGCTTGTGATTTTGTAAAGTGTTTTTGCGTCCGACGCCGAGTCGATTATGTTAGTGACGTGAGTCCGTTTGGCTCTCCGGACGGTGGAGTGGAAAGTTTGGATTTCCTCCGTTGCTAGGCCGCCTTTCCTTTTAGCTTGGGTCATGAGTTGCCTCGCTGCTTTGCATGTACTATTCCACCAGGGCTGCCCTTGGCTGTCTCGTCAGGTCGTCGACCCGACCGCCTGGTGCGCTCCGCAGAGGAGGGAGGTGAGGCTTTCCGTTGCCGCGTCCAACGCCGCTGGGTTAGGCTGCGGAGGGAGGGTTGGGAGTGCAGGCATCCCTGCCCTTACAATATTACTAAACTTGGTAAGGACTTCTTCTGATACTCTGAGCCGCCTGCAGCTTAGTGCGAATTTGTTAGCTTTTGGGATTGTGATCACGAGTGCGAAGTGGTCCGAGCCAGGGTATAAGCTGTCGGTGAGCTCTGCTGTGGTGAACGGGATGTTAGTAAACGTGAGATCAAGTACCCCTCTTTTCTGGTTTGTTGCTGTTCCCGGTTCGCCTAGGTACCAAAGGCCTTGTTGGTCCGCCCAGTTTGCGATATCATGGCCCCTATTGCGATGCGGGTGTTGGGGAGCCCAGAGTGGTGAGCTAGAGTTGAAATCTCCTGCTATTATGGTTTTCCGGGTNTTGCGATACGGGTATTGTGGTGCTCAGAGTGGTGAGCTAGAGTTGAAATCTCCTGCTATTATGGTTTTCCGGGTCGGAGTCCAGTTAAAGAGTGTGTTCAGGGCTGGGTCCGATAGATTATTAGGGGGGGGAGGTAGAAGTTAACAGTAGTGATGCCTGTGACCTCGACCCAAAGGATGTCCTTGTTGCCACCCGAGGGCCTGAGGGCCTTGGGTCGGAGGTTGCCAGTACGGCGGACGTACGTCATAACCCTCGGCTGTTCCGCTTTTCCCTCCCAGTGGTCCATTAGGAGGAAGACCTCGTAGGAGGGGTAGGTGCTAATTAGAATTTTGTCTTCTTTGGTCCCCGCTGGGGGCTCTTGGACCATTGCCACTTCGATGTTATGCCACCAACATAGCTGTAGGAAGGTGGAGGCCGCCGTCCAACTGCGTTGGACGTTGCATTGGGCCGCTAGTAGAGCTTTCGGCCCGGCGCCGGGTCGGCGCTGGTTACTCTTGTATGGCCTCTTCGATAAGCTCATTGTATTGGCTGAAGGTGTAGTCGAGTCTTGCGACGTTTCTTGGTTGCCGGGGTGGGAAGGGGGCTGGACTGGGGGACGGGTTTTCCTCCGTGGCGTCGTCCATTTCCGCGTCCAGGAGCTCCCTGGGATGCTCGTGCTGGACTACGGTAATAGTACTGTTCTGGCGGGCTCTTTTATTTTGTGGCTGCCGGGGTGGGCTTTCCAGTTCTGCGGGCGACGGCGTCGTAGGGTGAGGTTGGATTGGGGAGGTTATGGCTTCGGGTCTAGGTTCCGTGGCCATTGGGGCTGCAGGGGGTTCGGTGCTAATCGAGGGGAGGGAGTCTGCTTGTGTAGGTTGGTTTTGTGCCTTCCATGCCTTTGCCCCTATGTAGCGGACTGCGCTGAGCTCCTTCTTTGAGAGCCTTTTAATCGCTCCGTCAGCCCTGTGTGGTCTGGCTGGGCATTTGTCGTGGTCTGCCGGGAACGGTCCGTAGCAGTTGGCACATTGTGCCGGCCTTTGGCATGGTTCGGCATGGTTCTCGTCGACGGGCTTGCCGCAGTGGCTGCAGCGGCCTTTCCTTGCACAGGACCTCCCCGCGTGGTACCCTTGGCATCCTGGGTTGTGCCTGGTAATTGGGGGTTTCTTCGTAATCAGCCGGGCGAGGGATGAGATCCCCCAGAGTCTGAACGAGGGAGTTTTATCCTAGAAGAAGACGATCCAGGTCCTTTTGCCAACGTGGTCAGGTCCGTTTTTTGAGGCCCGGACGCTTACNATGAGATCCCCCAGAGTCTGAACGAGGGAGTTTTATCCTAGAAGAAGACGATCCAGGTCCTTTTGCCAACGTGGTCAGGTCCGTTTTTTGAGGCCCGGACGCTTACGGGCTGTTTGCCCGATTTGATGACCACTTCCTCTCGGACAAGAGCTTCCGTTACCGGGACCTCTGCCCCTTCCAGGTTGGAGAGCGTGGCCGGGCAGCCCGCGATAGCGTAATTATGCCAGGTGGCTGGTTTCTCCACCGTTGTAGCACTGAACAATCGGCAGATTTCTTTCCGTTTCTCGACTAAAAGCGTTTGGATCTCTGCCGAGCTGGCTCTTATAGCTAGCCCCATGGGAATTACATGGGCGTCTGGGATGTCTGTTGGCGACAATGCCAGTTCCTTTGTTAGGGCTTGTCGGATCCCGTATGAGGATTGTCGCTGGGCCCTGGGGAGGCGTTCCTGCGGCATTCGGATGAACACCCTGCGCGGACGTTGCCCGGCGCACCTGGGTGGGGCCGGCCGGGGTGTCCTGGTCCGGCCTGGTAGGGTTGGCCGGGTTGGCCCGGGCCCTTCTGCGGTCTGATCGTTGTTTGTTGTTGTTTGGCCGCTGGCCACGGCACTGTACAGCGGACGCGGTTGCGGTGATTGCGCGCGGTGGGAGGCTTGCTCCTGGGTGCGGGAGCGTTCGTGACCGTAAAGATGCGGGCTCTCCTAGGAGCGCCTCCCGGACGTAGTCCATATACTCCTCGGCGATCTCTTTCGCTTTGGCTTTTTGCTTTGAGTCGGCATTGGCCACAAATGCGTCGAGTAGGGCCGCCAGGTCCGAGTAGAGCTTTTCTTCGGCTTTGTCATTCCGGCGCTTTTCGTCCAGGAGTTCCTTCGTCCTTTCAGTGGTAGATAGGACCAGCTGGGGGGTGTCTGGGATGGTGCTGGCGTGGCGAGAGGTGTCTGCCGTTTCGGCCGGGTGCGGGGGTACCTTCCTGGAGGCGCGTTGTGCTCCCGGTCCGGAGGAGGATCATCCGCCTTGCCGATGGACTGCTTGAGAGGATGGCGGCGAGGCCTGCATTATTGCGGAAAAACGGCTGGGGAGGGGACACCGGCGGCATTGCCGTCGCTGCCCCGGGGAGGGAAGGGGGGAGTGCTTTTGTTGTGGTGGTTAGGTGTTAAGAATTTATGTGTGGTTTGGCGGGCTGCACTAACAGTAGCAGTCGCCAAGTGTTTATGTAAAGGAAAGGATGAGACGAGGCTTGAAGCAAGACACGATTGAAATTACTCCCAGATGGTCAGAACCCAAAAAACAAATAAAGCCACCTACCTACCTACCTACCTACTTATGTGCGTACTACCCTACTGCAAAACTCGCCCTTACACCGTCTAGCAATCCCAAGATGTTACCGCCCCCACTTTCCAAGGGGATACCACTGCTTATAATGGCCTTTGCACAAACCCTTTCTGGCTCTCGGAAGAGAGCAATGGGCGCATTGAGTGGGATCTGCCACAGGCCGGCCGAACTGCTGGTTGGGGTCTATGGCCGTGGCGGGTGGAATTCGTATGTGCTCGTGCCCGTGCTCCCCGAGTGGTCGGACTGACCATAGTATTGTGTGACGCCGTACTGCTGGTGGTGCTGCTGGTGGAACTGGTGGTGGTAGCCGGACGGCGTCGTGGTAGAAGGCGCATGCATCGTGAGGGGGGCAAAGCGTGCTGAGGTGGATGGGACGTCGAGAGTCAAGGTCGATGGTGTACCGCGCTCTCCAAGACGGGCTCTCCCTACCTTGTAATACAGCCGCCGCTGTACGGTGCGCGGTGAGAGCCCGCCTCATGAAGGACACAAACCGAGGGCATTTATCATGGAGCAAGCAAATGAGCATGCTAGCCTCCAACCGCCATCATCAGGCTTATTAAATTCAGTTGTGGTAGAAGCGAGCGTTGACGACGGATGAAAGACCAACGAAACCATGACGGCGTTCCACAAGCCGAGCCCGAAGCCTCGGTTCTCGCCAAGGAATACGGATAGAAGGAACGAAAGGGGTCGATCACCGTTTATCTTCAAGCAAGGATGTCTTAGCGGATCGAGTCAGGCATAAGCGGGCGGGACGGGCACGCACGAGGCACGCCGAACACCCAGAACGGAGCATCGCCTGATACATGCATGAGGGAAAAAGGCCCCGTATTTTGGGAGAAGAATTCACCGTAACGTACTGTTAAATAAAAGAGTATTTTTTTCTGAACATTTAGTCAGAAGAAGCCTAGAGACCTATCCGGTCACGGTCGTGTTGTCTGTCTAGCCCGCGGAGAAAGTGGGGGAACTTATGATCGGAGAGCCCGCCGTCCACTTCGCCTCCAGTTGGTCATCATCACTCAACGACATCGGGCCTATTGTCCCCTCCCTCCCCAGGACCCCAGACCTTTGACCCCAATACCTGACCACTTCTCCAAACAAAACGTCTTCAAGCAGAGATTTCAGTGTGGGGGAGGGGAGATTCAAGCGCGGGGAGATGTTGGGGGAAGAGAAGAACCGAGAGAGAACCTTCAGCGCACAAACAACCCCTGAGTGATGAGGCATTAACTTCCGTCACCACGAGTCGTCCCCATATGTACTATGGAAACTATAGCACTAGGTATTCCCGTGACACAAGCAGAGAGATAAAGAGAAAATAGAGATGGGAGAGAAGAAAATAAAAACAGGGACAGAAAAATAAGTGTGCCACTCCGAGTTACCTCCATCCCAGCACCGAGCGGCGCCACACCGAATGCACGACGAGATTTCTCCAACTGATGGCTGACTGACTGATTGACGTTGCTAAACCAAGCTTTTTTGCCGAGAGATCTACCCGTCTTGTCGCTGCACCGCCAAACAAAAAACCAAACCCCTCATCTACCAAGTAATCTAGTTAGTTAGTTAGTCGGGCACACTGCGGCTCTGTCGGCACACTGGCACGCACCAGTCCCGGACTTACAACTTAGTGTGCCTTGTACTCGGTAGTAGGTAGGCTCGCATTAGTATCTCCCGTCGGCTGCAGTAGCCCAAAACATGCCTGCATGCCTACATCGCTCCGTCGGCTTTAGAAACGTCATCGCGGACAACACCGAACGAATCCATGTCGGCGTCTGTCTGCTCGTTTCCCCCCAACCCCGACAGTTCCCCAGTCTTCACCAGTCACAGTTCCAGGAGTCCTCCCAGTCCCCCAGTTTCCCCATTTTAATTTGGTCGCATGACCAGATGAAGGAAAAACTGGTTGGGGAAGAGGTGGAAGCAACTCCCCACTAGATACCCCTACGTACTAACATCTTCTCTGAAGACAACCATGCTATTACCCTGCTTGGTTTGCCTTTTTCTCCACACACAAAAACCCTTCCTTTCGCGTATTATAGCACTCCTTGTCGGGCAGGGGCAAATCTTGCCTGACGCCGCCCTATTACCGACGCCCCCCCGTACTACCTTACCTAGAAAGGCAGGAGGGGAATAGGAAAACTAGAGATCCACGCCAGTTATGCTGGGCGACGGTTCGTTCGCACCCGGCTCGCAGTTCCCAGTTCTTTCTAGTGGGTATCGCGTTCTGCAAACGCCGGGGAAAGGATGAGATGAGTTCATGAAAGAAGGGCGGGATGCCCTCCCCTCCCCGTCATCTCCTTCGTTTAAATAGAAGCTTACCTCCTCTCGTACTTCCCTCCTACCTATCTGGTAACCTCCATTAGCTAGCTAGCCCCTGAGCACACAGTCAGCAGTAGAAAAGGATTCAACAAGAGAAGGGTGTATCATCACTACCACCATCTCATCTCTTCCCGCACGCAATTACCACACATACACCACAAAATGCACGACGACCTAGCGGGGGCAGCTATAGAGAAACCCACCACAGACCACCGCGATGGCGTCGGTGGCGGCAGCGGTGACAGCGACGTCGAGGACCAGCCGCCCTGGCACGGCATGTCGACGGCCCGGTACCTCTCGACGCGCATCTCGACCCTGAAGCCGCCGATGGCGTCCGCGCCGAACCCTTTCAGGCTGCTCATGATGTTGGATAGGCAGAACTGGGCTTTTTTCACTGTTGCTTTTATTGCCTGGGTGAGTTTTCCTTTCTTCGTTTCCAGATGGAGAAAAAGGGGCGAGAAGGAGTGCTAATGAGCGGACGCGAAAAAACAAAACAGACATGGGATGCCTTCGACTTCTTCACCGTTTCCCTCACCGTCACCGACCTGGCCGAGTCGTTCGGCAAGTCGAACACCGACATCACGTGGGGCATCACGCTCGTGCTGATGCTGAGGACGGTGGGTTCAGTCGCGTTCGGCATTGCGGCTGATAGGTATGGGAGGAAGTGGCCGTTTATTGTGAATAATGTGCTGTTTATCGTGCTTGAGCTTGTGAGTCTCTTATCTTTTCTTGAACATGGCATGTCGCTTCTTCTGTCTGCGTCATCAAGGAAAGTCGTCACGGTCACCCCTGGCGTTTCTTGCTTGGCATTGGTTGATCCACGGATCGGCGAATAGAGCCAAGCTTTCCACAGAGAAAGCGGGGTGTTACCAAGCATTTTGCTACCCGTCTTGGCTGATGCGACTCTCTCCGCATTGGACATCCCATGCATTGATGATGCGCACCAGCTCGCTCCCTGGGGAAGATCATCGGCGGAAGAGACTCAGAGTGCTGACATGGAAGCAATTCACGTATGTGTAGGGCACGGGGTTCGCCCAAACATACGAGCAGTTCCTGGCTTGCCGCGCACTGTTCGGCATCGCCATGGGCGGGCTGTACGGCAACGCGGCCGCCACCGCCCTGGAGGACCTACCTGAGGAAGCTCGCGGTCTGATGAGCGGCATTTTGCAGCAAGGTGTAAGTGTTTGACTTACACCTATCTCTTCACCTCAACTTTCACTGTCCTATCCTCCGTTGCCAGCAGACTAACTTACCTCCTTCTCCAGTACGCATTCGGCTACCTCCTCGCAACAGCCTTCGCCCGCGCCCTCGTCAACACCACCCCGCACACCTGGCGCCCCCTCTTCTGGTTCGGCGCCTGTCCCCCCGTGCTCATCATCGTGTTCAGACTGCTGCTTCCGGAAACACGCACATATCAGCAACACGCCGCTTTACGGCACGCTGCCGAAGAAGAAAGTGGCGAGTCCGCATCGCGGACGTTCCTAAAGGAGGGCAGAGTCGCGCTGCGCAAGCACTGGGCCCTCCTGTGCTATCTGGTCCTGCTGATGGCCGGGTTCAACTTCATGTCGCACGGCAGCCAGGACCTGTACCCGACGCTACTGAGGAACCAGTTTGGCTTCTCGGCCGACGACGTCACGGTCACGCAGGTCGTCGCGAACCTGGGCGCGATGCTGGGCGGGACGGTCGTGGGCTACTCGAGCCAGATCTTCGGGCGAAGGCTGTGCATCATCGTCATGTGCATCGTGGGCGGCGCGCTGCTGTACCCATACACGTTCGTCTCGTCGAAGGCGGTCATCGCGGCTGCGTTCTTCGAGCAGTTCTGCGTGCAGGGTGCTTGGGGCATCATACCGATCCACCTGATGGAGCTGTCGCCGGGGTCGCTCAGGACGTTCGTGGTCGGCACGGCGTACCAGCTGGGGAACCTGGCCAGCTCGGCGTCGAGCACGATCGAGTCGACGCTTGGGGAGCGGTTCCCGCTGCCGGGCGGTAGTGGCAAAGAGGGTCGGTACGATTATGGGAAGGTGGTGTGCATCTTCATGGGGTGCGTGTTCGCGTATGTCATTTTGCTGACGCTGCTCGGGCCGGAGCACCTGAGGAGGAAGTTCGATGTTGCGCACGATGCGGGTGCGAAGGAGGTCGCCGGCGAGGAGGCCGTTGCTGAGGTCGAGGCGCAGGCACAGGGGGGTGGAAGGACACGAGCGGCGAGGGATTTGGAGAGCGAGATGAGCGGTGGGCTGTCGAAGCCGTCGCATGCATGAGGAGAGGGTAGATAGGTGCCTGGTAGGTACCTAGGATAGCTGTGGACGTTGTAGTGAGCAGTACAGTAAGCAGTCCGTTTTAATCAATTGTTTGTCTTCCCATCGGCGATTGGATAGGTGGTGGAATGGGCCGCGGCGACCTTGTTCGGACACGGAAAAGGCCGGGTGGCCGGTCGGTCGCGCGGACGGTCGGTCGGCGGCCAGGTCAGCTCGGTCTGGTCGTCTTTGGACTGGGATCGTTTGTCGCCAGATGAGGATGGAGAGCAGAAGCCAATTCAGCATGGCCCGGCCGTCCTGGATCACGCCGTCGGGGTCTTGTTACGAGAGGGGACTTTTGCTGGAGTGCGTGCAGAAGCTTCCCGCATGTTGTTTGGTGGCACGGTCGGCTGTGGGGCCACCTAATCATGTGGGCATCAATCAACATGATCCTTCCAGGCCTTTTCCAGACCGTCCGTTGGTGAAGTGGGCGGTTTTCCATGCCAGCACGCGGGTTTGGGTCCAAGCTCCAGCTCCTGCGCAGCTGAAAGCTCCCAAAAACATCCCTGCGAGTTGGCGCACTATCTGGGCTTGAGAGGCAAAGGTGCCTGTAGATATTAGCGCAGTAGCGGAAGCCAATCGCTCCCCTTGTTAGGCGACGTCATCTCCCCAGAAGCTCTTCAATTCCCTGCTTCCCACCTACCCACTCTACCCAATTCCAACTCTGGAACTTGGCATTGATTCTTGTTTCTCCTACGATCTGTCTGGTCTGCGAGTCGTGAAATCACTGCAGCATCTGGTATTTGGTTTCTTTTGGCCTTATTTTCGTGGCTTTTCTAGTTTTCTCTCTAGATTCTTGTCCTTTTATTCTTTGTGATCTCTGTTGGCGCGTCTGTGTGTCCAAGCCTTTTTTTTCTCCCAATATACATCAATTCAGTCAAGTGGTGTCGAAAGCAACTCAGCTGAGCTCAGCCCCCTCCAAAAGTCCAGTTCGCGAAAGGGTTACAAAAACACCGCAGTTCGTACGAGACAGAATGCCGTTCGGCTCTCGAAGCTGGAGACAGATGCTGGGATGGGATAGGCATCCCTCCCGTGGTCACCATGATCGATGGTGGCACGAACACCGCCGGCGCCGTGAGTTTTCTTTCAGTCTTCCCAGCCAATGTTTCCCGCTTTTTCGCCGGACTGGCGTAGCGGTCACGTGGCGGTTGTGTAGCTGTTGCCTGACAGGCAAGTTTGTGTCACCTCTTGTTTAGTCCTCCCACGTTATGCCGAGGAGCGCATAGAGTCTGCTTTCGACCCCGTCGAGGTGACCAAGGTCGCGCTGAAGCTGCGCCGGCTGATCGAGGAGTGCGTGCCCTGTGAGATGGAGATGCACGTCGTCACCAAGCCGCACAGCAAGGTCATCACCAAAAAGGTCATCCAGGCAGCCAAGGAAGCGGGTGGACGCGATTATCGGGCATGTGTGGTGAGTCAATGGTCTCAGAGGACTGGATACAAATGGTGGGAAGCGATGTTCAACTGTGGGACACCTTGTGCTGACCTTGTGCTAACCTTGCGTAGGTCTTCTGCTTGCTTGTCTGCAAGCGCTGGTTCAAGCACCAGTCGTTGGTCGAGCTCTGGGATGCCGAGCTCCATCTTGTCCGTTCCGTGACTTGCGAGGTTATTGCGAAGCAAATGTGAGCAAGGGCTTCCTTTGTCTCTTCCATCCTCTTCCAATTCCTTCCTCAGTGGCCCATTTGTAGATACGTGCATACTCATCAGTACTCCCGGCCTTAGCATCGAGACCGAAGACGATATGCACTACCTTCTCCACTCGGTCCTTCTCAAGCGCTACGCCATTGTTCTAGATGGTGAGTCGCTTCCGCCCGCGAACGTCATCGAGAAGGCGGTTGATCTCCACGCCCTGCGCGTGATTGGATCATCGGGCTATCAGAAGTGTATCTCCTGGCTCTGGAAGGGCTGGCTGGTGCAGGACGAGGATGACCCGTCCAATTTCGTCGACTACAGCGACAAGGACAACACGTCCTTCTGGGTGCACTGCGACCCGGATCGCATGCGCGCCCCCATGTACCAGAACGCCGCCCAGCTGCTCATCTCGTTCCTCTACCTCGGGTTATACACCGGTGCTATTAACACCATCAACCGCGACGGTGATCTGGATGTTGTGGAGGGCTTGCTGTACGCCTTCACTCTCGGCTTTATCTTCGACGAGGTGACCAAGGTGTACAAGGCCGGCTACCACATCCTAGGCTTCTGGAGCGCTCTTAACAGCGTGCTCTACAGTTTCCTAATGGTCTCACTCATCCTGCGCTTCGTGGCGTTCAGCAAGCCCGGGTCTCCTGACGGAGACGACAGTGGGTCGCAAAGCGAGCGAGCGCGTTTCAACGAGCTGAGCTACAACTTCCTCGCCTTCAGCGCGCCCCTGTTCTGGATCAGGCTGCTGCTCTACCTCGATACATACCGCTTCTTTGGCGCCATGCTGGTGGTTCTCAAGGTGATGATGAAGGAGTCGCTCATCTTCTTCGCCCTTCTCGTCTTCATCATTGTCGGATTCCTACAGTCCTTCATCGGGCTCGACTACGCCGAGGACCACGTCATGGGCGACACGGCCTTCATCGTCCAGGCCATGGCCAACGCCATTATGCAATCTCCGGACTTCAGCGGCTTCGAAAAGTTCAGCCACCCGTTCGGCATTATCCTCTACTACTGCTTCACCTTCATCGTCATGGTCATACTTCTTAACATCCTCATCGCGCTGTACAACTCGGCCTACGAGGACATCTACGACAACGCCGACGACGAGTTCCTGGCTCTGTTCGCGCAGAAGACCATGCAGTTCGTGCGCGCGCCCGATGAGAACGTCTTCATCGCGCCGCTGAACCTGATCGAAATCTTCTTCCTGGCCATCCCGCTCGAGTGGTGGATGGATAAGCGCACGTACGAGCGCATCAACGACATCGTGATGGCCATGGTCTACTGGCCGCTTCTGCTGGTCGCCGCGTACTCGGAGACGCGCACGGCGCGAGAGATCCGCGCGAACCGCCAGCGGGGAGAGGAGGACGACGATACCATCGAGGAGTGGGAGCAGCTGGCCGACCAGGTCGACTTCGAGGCCGACGGCTGGAATAAGACCGTCGCGATGGCGAAGGCGAATGTTGAGGAGGAGCCGGCCGTGCTGGAGGTGAGGCAGCTGAGGGAGGAGGTGCAGGAGTTGAAGCAGCTGCTGCTTGAGCTTGGGAGGAATGTTTCGGCTGGTAAAGGGGTGGAGGTTGGTGGTGGTGATCTCATGGAGATCGAGGGGGATAGGTAGTAGATATCGAGGCTGGATGAGGCTGGGAGGGAGCAGCCAAGAGCTCTTGGTATTGATTAGCACCTAGGTATGGTCCGAGGGTCACTCTGGTTGTTTTCGGCGTTGCGGTGTTGTTATTTTTCCGTGTACGAAGGAAGCTGGCATGAATGATGAGAATCGAATACGTAGGAATCAAAGTCCGCATTTTCCAGGGCGGACACTCGCTAAGGGCACTACAACACAGTCTGTCCTTCAGTTTCCTCTAGGCGGATTAACCGGCGACTTCTCCATGTCCGTACCTAACTCAGTTACTGTAATCATCAATCATCACTCGCAGTCGCGCGCTTCCCGCGGGCCTACGGCACTCCAATCCAGACTCCCAAACAAACAAACAACGCCCGAACTCCCGTCTTTAGTCTTTAGTTCATTTTGCAACCGTTCGGGAAAGATCCGCACGAATCCTCGCTGCCTAATCTTTCATGCTATCATTCCCGGCCGGATGCGATTCGGATCTTTCCGCCACCCCATGCTCAGCCATGGTAGCAACCTGGAAACCGTCGTTTCGTCGTCGTCTCCGCTGTCGCTGTCGTCTTCGCTGCCGCTGCCGCCTTCGCTGTCGATTTCCTCGGCGCTATCGCCGTCTCCAGGAACGGCTCGCCCTTTGCCCTTGGAGGACGAGGCCTTCGCAGTGCCAGACTCCTCCAGGACAGGATGTTCCGTACAAGCTTCTCTCGCACCTGACGCATCCGCTGTATCGGTGTCATCTTCCGAACCTCCTCTTGGAGAGGAAACACCGGCCATAACTGGCAGGTCCTGGGCGGATGGTGGCGACGTCTCTTGGGGATCGGTCCAAATGGCTTTGCTAACTCTCCCCGTGGGCATGACCGGGTCATCGTCCTTCGCTGTCCTCAAATGCTCACTCCGGAGGAGATTATATACGGAAACCCGCCTCGACTTGGCCTTTTGGACCATACTTTCATTACGCGAATTTGTCGAGACGCGCAGCCGTCGAGTGCCTCCGAAACCACTTCAGCCGGCACCCAGAGACCTAAGGATCTTCCCTTTCTCGAGAGGCCCATTGCCGTCCAATGATACTTTGTGGTCTTTGGGCCGCCGCTGAGCGTAAATGCCCCCCCCCCTCGCCCTTGGGCTCCCAGAGGACTGTATCCAACCAGGTGAGCTTTGGTTTCTGGTGGACCATGCTGCAACGCACCTGCACGCTATCGCAGGACGGCTCATCGCAGCCGTTGAGATGGCACCCCTGAAGACACGACCCCGCCACGAATGCATAGGTCGCCGACAGTGGCGAGTCTCGCAGCAGATTTGCCCATGTACTGAGGCGCACCAGAAGTCTCAGAAGCCTCTCGTTGTTCTTGTTGAAGAGCACCCGAAAGTCGCCGTTCTCAGTCCCAGTGCTTTCGAGCAGCTCCAACAGGCACTCCAACAGGCAGACCAAAAGTTCCGCGACCTCCTGGCGGGAGTCTCGATGGGTTTTCCAGAACCGGAATATGTCTTCCTGACAGCTAGCACTGAGGGATTCCCGCAGTCCTTTGCCCCACTCAGTGCCCTCCCAGTCAGGGAATTGGATGTCGAGATATTCACTCACGATTGGATTCAGGAGGAGGTCCTTGAGAGCCACCCGCCGAGCGTTACCTGTGCAATGGCTGACCTCGACGCCAAGGCACTGCAGGAGGATGATCGGTTTGGCTCGCGCGGGACTCGATATCCATATTTGGCGGATGGCCTGCTTCCGCGTCATTTCCGGGTGCTCCTTTTTGATGCCTGTGACCGAGATGCGGAGGTAGTTCGGCAAGGTGATGGTGACATCGACAGAGTTAAGCTCCCACCTCTCCGGCTTGGTGCCGGCAACGGCGAACATGCTGGTCCATTCGAGATAGGATTCGAAATTGTCAAGGGTATATGCAATCCGTGTTGACAACCGCTCTATGTCCGATCAGGAGCTGGTCCTCCTCGTCCATGCACAAGGCAGATGGCTGTTGGAGCTGGCGGCGCCCTTAAGGACCCTGACTGAGAAAGTGCGTTTTCGTTTCCTCCCAGTGGCAGCAGACAACGCGGCGCCCATTGAATTTGCAAGCAGCGACGTTCTTCCGACGTATTACCCCTCTGGTCGTGTTGTACTGCAGAAGCTTCTCTTCTTCGGGACCTCTCACGGCGCTGACAGGTCCCCAGACATCGGCGAAGACGGAGGCGGTTGTCAAGATCGACAGGGACTCGAGGCCTCGATCCTTCCAAGGGGGCTCCAACCGCGAGAGTGAACTGAAGACCCATACATGCCAAGAAGACTGGTGAAAGAGACCGCGGAGGCATGCCAAGCTACTCAGCACCAAACAGGCAGCCAGTGCCCCGTCTTCGTCTCTGATCTGTATTTCGCCTTCGCCGTTGGCCGATTGAACTCCCATGTCAAACCGGCTGCTGTGGGATCCGACGTAACAGATCAAACCCAGCTCCAGCATGAGCAACAGCGACCTACTGCCCTGTGGTGTATCATCAATCCTAACCACGTCACCCAACCCGTCCGTGATCTGCTTCCTTGCCGCCAGGAGCAGCTCATCGTGGCTCTTTGGTTCTTCTGGAGGTATATGCAGGTCGGCGAATATCCGTGCGGCCAGGGCTTTCTGCCAGTCCACCAGCAATGTTCGGTAGATTGGCACTAGCTCGGCCACGGGCCCGTTTTCGTTGTCATCACGCTGCACCAGGATGCTGAAGTACGATGAGGCAAACCCAAATCTGCGGAGATCATCCAGGTACGCGATAATTCGACTAAGGAGAAGGTAGTTTCCCAAGTTCATATAGGTAAGGCTGTTCGCGACCCCGTCGACGTGGTCGTGGCTTTGGAGAAAGGTGCCACCCGAGCCGTCGTTGAGTGTGAGAAACGCAGCTGCAAGTATCATCGAATAGGAGGAAAGGTTGGCTGAGACTCGATGCCACCGGCGAGGATAGTTGCCACCGTACCGCGTGAACTCGGATTTGAGTCGAATGTGGTTTTCCAACGCCGCAAGCAGGTCGATATGTGCCTCGGGAACAACGATGTGGAAGTCCTCATCAAAGTCGTACTCGGTTGCCTTCTCTTTCCACTTCCAGAATCGAACCAAATGGCTCCGGATGCGGTCTTCGGTTTCGTCAAGTCCCTCGGGTGCGCAACCGACACTGGTATCAGGAGCAGCATCAGCGTTGACAACGGACTTTTCCGGCGCCCCGTAGGACGCGGTGGGAAACATGCTCGACGAATAGAGGAGCCGATTCTTCAGCAGGAGCTCTACTGATGCCCCCCCACCAATTCCGCAGTTTTTGAGACTTTGCCCGCTGGCAGCACCTTGCCATTCCATATATGGTCGGGGTTTGTTGTCCCTGAGCCATTCCTTCCGATGGCAACCTGTCGATGATGCTGCGTACCGAGTCGGTGTCGTTCGCCTCGAGCTCGATGGTTTGTCCGCAAACTAACAGATGAGGCAAAGTTAGCTCTGGAAGGGTCCTTTGCGTCCTGCGGACAGGTTCGTGCCTTACCATCCCCAAGGACAATGGTCATCATGCCAAGGTTCAAGTGTCCCTGGCAGATCTTGCGATGGTCATGGCAGCTCCTGCGGTGCCCATGACACCTACTTCCATCGACATTGGATCTATATTGGCATTGCTTGTCTAGACCAACTTGGGGACCTCGGATTTGCAACGTCGATTATTGATGAAGTTGAGGGGACGGCCTCACAGCCTTACCTCAGGGTCGTAAGCGGCCGACTTGTCAATTCGTCTCACTGGCCCAGCCAATGAGACTGTTCTCTCAACGACAGGGCGAAACTGGCGTTCAGCTGCGCCCTTCCAAGCGTTGAACTTTTTTTCCTTCGTTCTTCTGACTACGAACTACCTACGAACTACCTAAACCAGTGATCGGCCGACAATGGAGACCGGGAGTAAAAATGAGAATCGAAAACATGAGAGCCGACCCGTACACGACATTCCTTCCGAGGTTGAGGATTGGACGCAGAATAATGGACGGGGTAAAAAATTTAGTGCCGACTCCTCAACAATACTGTAGGTTGTAACTTTATATGTGTAGGCCCATACAGTGTATTACTTTGAGCCTAAGCACAGCTGGACTGTGTTTGTGTCGTCACCAGGCACAGCTTCAGTCACTCCAGGCAGGAAGTGGCGCAGACAAAGAGGGGAAGCCAAGCTGGCCACGCCATCACCAGGCGACGAACATTTCCACCCAAATTCTGACTCTCTTCTTCTCCGTCCACGCCCGTACACACGAACAAGCTTCGGTTGGCTTTTCCGTGCTTCTTATTTCTTGGCCGATTTCAGTTTACGCTCCGAAGAGATCACAAACATACAAGCATGGCGACCACGACGAACGGCCTGTCCGTCGACCAGCAGATCGCCGAGCTCGAGCGCCGCCTCGCCCTCGTAGCCGCGTCCAACGAGCACAACCAAGATGCCCTCCAAAGGCTGGCCCAGAGCGTCGACGCCGGCGTCGCGACTCACGTCAGCAGCGTCCTCCCCGCACTCGCCGATCTCGCCTCCGCGGCCCACTATTTCTGGGCGGGCATGCTCGAGGACCACGACGATGGCGGCGACGGCGTTTCCGACGATACGCTAAAACCCGGCGAGGACGACGTCGACAATGCGCTCCGCACACTCGAGAAGACGCTTTCGGCCTGGCAGGCATCTGCAGACGCGGTGTGGTCCGAGGGGATAGATGGAGGCTTCAAGCTGCACCCCGGCAGGGAGGATGCCTTGCTCCACACGCCGCCGTCGGAGGACGGAGATGACGGTGCCGGCGTCAAGCAGAATCCCCGACGTCTCGGACCAGAGGCCGTGTCGCGCGAAGCGGCGTTGGCGCACGAGGCGGCGAAGCTTCTCTGGACCGAAATCAACGGAACCCGGCTTCCGGCGGCGCGTGGGGCGCTGAAGACGAACATGGACGCCATCGGGAGCCAGGAGAAGTGGCTGTCGGAGCTGACCAAGTCGGCCGAGGCCATGTTTAAGAAACACCAGAAGGGCAAGGAGGGCTTTGTAGTTCCTGTGCGTTCAAAGGGGCAGGTCAGTAATGTCCCGTTCCATCTCTCGTAGTTCGCCCTTTCTCTGCGTGCTCCGCCTCTCTACCCTCCCCGTGGCTCGCCTCTTTAGAACAGAGCAATGGCTAACATTGGCCGCTGGAGAAAACCAGACGGACTTCCCGATGTTCGAGTACTCCTCTCTGGACAGCCACGTCACCGCACAGCGGCAGAAGCAGTACCGCCTGTTCCTCGACGTCCCCGCACCGATGTGGACCGCCCGCGAGCAGCTCCAGCAGGAATTCGCCGAGCACGAGGCCCAGGCCCAGAAGGTCACACGACTCGTCTGCCAGGGTACGACTGCCAAGGTGCTCCGCGACGAGCTCCGCGTGCACGTGCTGGCCGCAGAGCTCATCACCGACCGCCAGACCGCCGTCGACACCGCTATCAAGAACGTGGAGCTGTCAACTAGCCCGCTCCTCGACGCCGTCCGCGACCTGCGCGGCAAGCTCGAGTGGACGGACATCAAGGATGAGGATAACTTTCCCGCCGAGGAGCTATTGGCCCTCGCGGCCAAGCTGCTGGTCCACCTTGCAAGTTACAGTGACGCCTCGCGGCGCGACGAGCTCACTGCCGTTGTAGGCTCGCTCCGGGGCCGGAAGGACGCTGCATCCTTGCGACCTCTTCCGGGATCAGTCACGGAGCTCCTCCGCGTCTTCGGCGGCGAGCCCGCGCAGCCAGCTGTCGAAACTGTCGCCGCTACCCCTGTTCCCGCACCTACCCCCGCGAAATACGAGCCACCCACCGTCGAAGACCACCAAGACGACGACGCGCCGGCCCCCGCTCTCCCCCTCCGACTCGTCGACCAAGCTCAGCGAGCGAACCAGGCCCAAAAGCCCATCGTCGCCTCGTCCTCAGTCCCGCCCCCACCAGCGTGCGACGACAACGACTTCGACGACGCCCCTCCTCCATCCCTCCCACCCCGCCGCGCCGCCACCGCCGGCGGCAGCATCCTCAGCCCCGTCGACCCGATGCCGTTCGTCGAGGAGTACCTCCCTCCCCCTCCGCCGCAGCTCCAGATCCTCGGCGCGTCTTGGGGCGGGAGCGACGTCACGGCCAAGCTGCAAGCCCGCGTCAAGGACAACCGCCTGACGCTCGACATGCGCAACATGCACACCACGCTGGGCGATCCGCTGCCGTACAAGTTCAAGCACCTCACCGCGCTGTACCGGTATGGTCCCCAGGGCCAGCTGCGTCTGTTCGTGCTGTGTGAGCAGTTGCCCATCTTCTCGTCGGGCGTCTTTGTGGTTGCGCCTGAGGACCCGACGCAACAGCACCCTGCCAGTCGCGTGAGCATAGCTGTGGGAGGCGAGGCGGCGTGGCGCTCTAGGGACGGCGGGTTCGAGATCGTCGCTGCGACGTATGGACCGCGCGTTCTGAGGGATGCGGAGGTGCTGAGGAGGCTGGAGGAGTACTTCTCGGGGAGGCAGGGCAGGATCGTCCCTGATAATGGGTTCTTCCGGGGGGATCCTTGGCCGGGCCAGCCAAAGACTTGGACGGCGTTTTTGAGATTCGCGGGGAGTGATGAGGTGCTGTGCGTCACGGGGCTGGAGGGGCAGGAGATGGCGGGGTTTAAGCGGCCTTCGCTTTTGTGATGATGCGCTGCTTCTCATGTCCCGTCTTTTCCTTTCCGGGATTTCTTTCCTCCTCTTCTGTCTCTCCTCCTCTGTCTACTCTCCTTCGTTGCCGCGAGGTTGTTAGGTATTTCATTCGGCTCTCTTTTTATCTTTGAGCTTGGGGTGTATCTCTGGATGGGTGACGAAGTGTGCTTTTCAGAGTAGCTTGGGTTAGTTAATGCCGTCTGCCTACCACTTTTTTTGTATAATTTTTCGGCATCAGTTCTTGATGCTTTCCTGTAGGCGCTATGTAGGTTGTAGGTCATCAATATACAACAACACATTTAGCAGACCATATTCCAATCGCATCGCAAGGGAAGCTTCTCTCTCTCTCTCTCTCTCTCTCTCTCTCTCTCTCTCTCTCTCTCTCTCTCTCTCTCTCTCTCTCTCTCTCTCTCTCCCCTAGAGACCTCCAGACAGACAACTTCGGCCAAACACTTTTGGACTGGAAGTCCCCTCTTATATCACCACTCCCTGCGTCCTTCTAGGAAAGTGCGCAGCGGGCGTCAAGGAAGGCAATGGTTGGAGGCTTCAAATCGATTTCTTCCCTTTCTCGTCTATATAAAGCCCAACCTCCGCCCTCTTTTCTCCGTTCCCATCTTTACCTCTCTCCTCCACCTTCCTCTCTTTCCCACCCACCCACAGCGGTCCTCTTCCTCCCGTCGTCCACCATACCCCAGTCTTTTTACATATCATCGACAATAGCCTGGCCGGTCGCTCAGTGGTCCTTATCGAGCAGACCGGCCTTTGTCATCGTCCGCGACAGTGTTCCGCAGTCTTTCCGTGGTCGTATTGAATGCAGTCTCTTCACTCTCTATCTCTCTGGCCATATCATCTCCGACGCTACAGTTTAGATCCCATTGCTAGCACTGCGATTGTCATGATCCAGATATCTATCTCGACATTGTCGATCACCTAAGCCACATTCCTATTCTCACATCTGAGTAGCATTTACTTCATTCTTTTCACTCTCGCTTTCTCCAGCGTGCCTCACATTTCCACCCTTCCGCGGGACAGCTTCCAATAAGAACCACCGCGGTCGCAAAGTCCACGCGGGTCGGAGAACCATCTTGCGTCGGTAGGTTCCCATGCCTGTTCGCGAGGGAGACTCGACATCGTAATATGTCTTAGTACAGTGCGACTGACACCAGAGAGCACGCCAGGAATCGCTCTTCAGGACATCCAACATCGTGGTTAATCCGAGGCAGTCTTTCACATAACTACATCTCGATTCGGTCTCGATTATCCTCTAGCACGTTGTCTCGGCCGCATTGCCTCCAGCTACATGGGCAGACCTTTGCTTCTGAATGGCCTTGACTTCGAGTAACCTAGCACCTGTTCTCGTGCTAGATTGGTGCTGGCAGTTTCGAACAGCTTCGATACCAACATCCAGGGGCCTGAACATGATATCGCACGTCCTTTTCTATTATTCCAAGGTCATGACTCCGATCATGGGCCTGCTTTGAACACTCTAATTCTCTCAACCATCTCCCTACACGAGCTACCTGCAAGTAGCCCTCCGAACATCAGCATGCCTTCTGGACGAGAAGCTCGAGAGGCCAATAAGAGGTGGAATGATTGGATTAAGGAATTGAGGAAGTGGGAAGATGAGGTTAATGTAAGTGATGCTGCTTCCTCGTGTCCTGTAAAAAATCTAACAGTACCATACAGGCAGACATTGCTGCGTTAGCCCCATCCACTGGGATGGACTCGGCTGGGCCCGTCAAGTCTCGGATAGAGCATGTCCTTCTATACACCCAGAGCGTCGTGGATGCCCAGGATTACCCAAAATCCTCGGGCTTCGCCGTCATGTACCGCGATAGAGACCAACTTTTCCGCTTGTGGGTTTGAAGAGGGTGCTCGTGAGATGAAGGCGAAATATCCCGAGCGGCTCAATATGGAGAACATCTTCGTCGAGACGCCCAACGTTCGGTTCGAAAAGGGGAAGGCTGTCCTGAAGCTTGATTGTCCAGTCCGCACATGTGAGGAGGGAGGACCTCCGTTGCCGCGCATCCTTTGGAGGGCCATAAACAGCGACATGCCCTTCGGAGGCCTTGAGTGCCGCTGTTCGAAAGGGTTCTCGCGGGATCCTATTTTCTTCTAAATCAACCTCCAGAGACACGTGATATGGACCTCTCGCTCAAAGAGCCCGTATTCAAAGCGGCGCTGGAGGTGGCGGCGATGTACCGTGTCCGGGGAAAGAAAGGAATCAAGATAATCGCCATCGATACACACCACGGAAGCTGGGACTGGGAGAGAATGTTCATCTGGTCAGCCCAAACCCTATTCACGGACATGCAGCTCGTGCCCCAGCGGCGCTTCTTCCTCGAAGGCCAGCATCTCATACAAGGATTCATTCCCGAGGATGCCATCGTCCGGACCTTCGACTGGGACGAGAACAAGGAGAATCCGGCATGGGTTGAGGCTCTGCGCCGCCAAGAGCACTGGCAGGAGAAGAGGGATGCTAAGAGGAGAGAGACTCAGTTGAAGAGAAAGAGAGAGGAGGAGGCGGCCGAGGCCAAGAAGCAGGCAGAGGAGAAAATGCTGGACTCGGGCAAACACAGCAGCTCCGAAAATTCGAACTCCGATTCGAAGTCGGCTCCGGAGCCTCCTGTGAAGAGCAAGAGGGTCAAAAACTACCTTCTCACATCTTAGAGCAGAGTTACCGGACAAGCCGCTGCTCGAGACTAAATGCTGGTGACCAGAAGAATAGGAAACTGAATGCTCATGATGGCTGGCACTCGAGAAATGGACGGGAGGTATCTAGGTAGGCCTGTCGGCTGAGGCGACTTCAGTTTGGCCTGGGAATGACGGACAGGTTCGATTTATTCTTCTTCTCGTTGCATATTCCCCCCGATTCTCGCGTTAGCATCGAGAGACAGTTCGCGATGTGTGTTTGGGCAAGAGTACCGGGTTCCTCCTCTCTGGCACGGCGTCAGGGTAGTGCGTCAGCCGGGACTTGTTGCCCCTGTGGCGTTAGGGCCGCCAGGAGAGCCATTTGCAACTGCTTTTTTCCACGTAGTATTGTTCGACTCAGAACTACTAGTGCCTACCTAGGTAAGTACGTAGGTACGTACCTTGGTACCTAGGTTGATACATCACTTGAGGCCAGTCAGTCTCCCAATAGCGATATCAGAGCATTTCCCCGTTGCATCCAATTCGTTGGTGCAAGCAGACCCTAGGGCGCACAATGGAGTGTATTGTGATGAGCATTGTGCGTATTAGACAGGTGATTTTGGCGTGTCACCCCCTAGCATTTTCAAATGCAGAACAATAGTAGCATGGATATATTGCATTGGAACTTCCGGCCTTTGTTGAGGTGACCGACGTCCTTTGTCCAAGTGACCCTCCAACAAAGAGCAAGCAGACCTCTTCTTTGTGACTTCGGAACAATGGACAAAGCCCCAACCCCAACGAATAAATCATCTCAGCGTGCTTCTGCTGCTTCTCACAACGTTCTTCATACACACAAACAAAAACATACTACATCCATCATCTGCGCAGCAAACAACAGCGTCGAGATCTGCAGGCACGTTGTCTCCGACGAAACGAACAGACCTCCACAAACGCAAGCAAGCAAACGCACGACGACAAACGAATCCATCACATCTGCATCATCTCATATTCGCTTTTCTACGTCTCTTATTTTGCCTTCCAAAATGTGCACATCATACATGGGCTGGCGCTACAGCTGCCGCCACGAAGTCCCAGACAACGTCCTCGAGCAATGCAGCCAAGCACACAGGTTCCGGGCGGGCAAAGCCGACAAGCTGTGTCCGCTCAAGAACCTCAAGACGCCCGCGAAGCTCAAGAGAGTCAGCAAGCCCTGCCCGGACTGCGAGCGGGGTCGGCTCGACACGTTGGATCAGCTGCGGTGCGGTGGAGGAGCAAGTCAGAATTTGAGGAGGAAGGGGAGGAGTCGGAGGACAAGCGGGTATACGGACAGGGATGAGGACAGCGACAGCGACAGCGACCGGAACAGCAACAGGAGCAGTAGCAACAGCAGTCACAGCAACTCGTCGTCTTTCTCGCCAAGAGGGAGTCGCGTGTCGATTTTGTTGAGATGGAGGAGAAGTCACAGAGTCGAGCAGAGGAGTGACACTGACCAGGAAGAGAGTAAGACTATGCTCCGGCACAGGGCGAGGGAGGAGAGGTCTCTCCGAAAGAGCAATTGGTTTACTGAGTTGATGATAGGATGCATCTACTGAACCTGCTGCCAACGGAGGCATGGGGGAATGGAGGGATGGACTTGGGGCTGAGGGACAATGGGCATCTGCCTTTGTTCCGGATATGATGGCAGGAATGAATGCGATCTATTTGAAGAGGGTCAACAAAGAAGCCAAGCAGACTCCATTGACCCAGTTCCTCTTTTACATCTCTAGAATTTGTGACAAAGAGAGGCAGTGGCATTCTTCTTCTTACGACGCACCAGTAACTACCTAAATATTGGTGCTCTTTGGTCGTTTAGTAAGAGCGGCCCTTAAACCAATACTACCACAACGGTGTTCGTGATGCCTCAATCCCTTGACATCTACCAGCCCTGACACAGGTAGGCAGGTCCATCCGAGCCGCCCGACCATCTTCACCCTTCACGCGATGTCTGACAAGGAGCACATCATCTTCCATTCAGCGAGCCGGCACGCCGCGCCGTTCTTCGCGCCAGGTCTGCGTGCCACGGTGAAAAGAATTCCGTTCTCGGACAGGTATTGCCTTGCGGGAGCGATTCTCTCGGTCTTGCCCCTGGATGAGTATCGACGGTATCACGCTCCCAAGTCTATCCAGGACTTCCTCCATGAGACACGCCATGTGTTCTTGGTCCATGCCGCCGGAAGAATCCTCGAGGGCGTTCTAGCCTTGGATGAGCGGGCGGGGGATGGAGTCGCCGACGCCGTCGTGCAGGATCGAAGCGTCTGGGGCTGGGTCCAGAGGCTTGTGGTGGCCATTGCCGAGCACTCCATGGTGGCTGCTGCCACTGCCACGGCGAGCCACGATCAGGGCCCCGCCAATGTACTGCTGCTTGAGCACGACCTGGACCTCTTCGCGGCCATGGATCGAGATAAGAGGTTGGGAGAGATACGAGGTGAGGAGTCTAAGGTGAAGTTTGCGGGGATAATGACGCCGGCCATCTACGCGTGGATCGAGATAGTTGCCGCGAATCTGGCTTGGTCGCCTTGAGAGGGGGCATCATAGAAAAGACACGATCGCGCAGCAGCCTGACCCAATTATTACGTACGATATATGGATAGGAAGTCTGCATATAACAACGAGGAATTCCGCGAAGGCAAGGCTGTGGCGACCGACACGTGACATGTGACAGATGCAGTGCGAAGGGGCGAAAGGGGCAGTGGCTGATGTTCTGTGAGGCGGCCCGGATGGGGCTGGTTTGGTCCTCTGCACTGGTCCCGGGCCTGCACATCGGCGGCCATGGTATCGGACCGTCGAGGGAGGGTAGATGGAATGCCCTTGTGCAAGTCACAACTTCGCTGCCCCCCTTTTTGACTTTCGTGCTAGGGTTCTATTTGGATGGGTCTCGACGATCCAGGAGTGGCCGTGACGATTATTAGGCCGGACGGCGATGATGAATGTACAGCTTTTGGCCCCCGTCATCTTCATCAGTCGTCCTGCTTGTCCAACCACCGGCCACCAGTGCATACACGACGACACTGCTCGGCGGGCGAGGTCCGCCACTCTCAGCTCAAGTAACTTTTGGTATGTATGGCCGTCAGCAAAACACCAAGAAGGGCTGGATATCTGGCTGGAAGCCAGCCAAAGAGGCTCCTCGGTGGGTTTGGCTGTTAAGGAGTCGAAGTATAGCACAGCCAGTAGAGGAGGCCTAAGGAGAGAAGCTGGCCATCAGCCGTGTATTATGTCTTACAGAGCACGAGGACTCCCAGATTAGTTGTCATTGCCGGCAGTGAGATATTAGGAAAGGGAAATTAGTATATTCCGGAGACCACTAGGACTGGACCCGAAGTTGGCCCCTGAGGCTGTGCAGAGGGTAGAATAGGGCCTGGTGATCGTGTTCTGGTACTGTGTGGACGACATCAGGGCATTCCATTATCGTGTATGAGGAGCCCCCGCCTTTTTCTTCTCCTCTCTCTGGACCGTAGAAAATGGCGACCGACCGATCACACATCCAACATGCCGACATGCCGCTCTTAAACGGAAGAAAACCAGAGACAGATCAATCCCTACCACCAGGTTCACACCTGTGAGGAGCGACGGCAGAGCGACGGTAATCATCAGGAACGCATTGCGATGGCTGGCGGGGTTTATTGATAAGGCGGGCGAAACCGGGGGATGCTGTGAAACAATTGCCCGTTTTCTTTACGTTGCTGCGCTGCCATCGCGCTCCACCTCGCTTCAGATTGGTGACGACTCCCCTTCATCAAATGGGATGGTAGTGGTGGATAGGGGAAATGAAGTTACGGATCGAGGAGAAACATGACTATTTCCCGTGAGCTGGGACTCTTCGATGACGATGAGGCCAGACACGGAACTTGACGATGGCGACAATGCCGTGCACCGTGCTGGTCGGTGGATGATGAACTTGCGGGGCAGGAGTTCGATGTTTGTCTTGGGAGCGAGTCGCGCGAGTGTCAAATCCCCTGTAGATGGACGCCCACGTTGTACTAAACAGCATTGCACGAGTGCTCTGGAACTGGCCATATTTTTGGGCCTTCTTTACCCAAGCGCCGGTTAAGAAGGCGGAAAGACCGTGAAGTTCTCGTTGCTTGTTTGTGTTTCTTCTGCCCTGGCCTGGCGAGCCTGGCTTGAAGCCCCTCCGACCTCCCTTCCCTTACATATTCTACCTTGACTTGACGCTGGGACAACGGCCCCTCAAATATTCCTCCGTTGAATGCAGCGCTGCAGCAGGCTTTTTTTTTTTTTTTTTTTATGAGCGGATTTGTGTTGCCAAGCTTGGGATTATATGGAACCGTGTGCATGTGTGCATTTGCGACAGGAGGCCTGTTTCTCCCAAAATAGCAGAAATCGGTTTTCAAATACCTCTCCATGTAATTCGTTGCGAGCCGCCCGCCGTCGTCGACGGCCAGAGCCGCCCACATCTATCCGCATTCTGCACATCTGCACACACCCACCAGACCTGGGAAAACTCAGAGAGTATCCGGCACGACACGAGCAGAGGCCAACTGGGCGGGCAGACGAATCAGCTAGCCGACTCGTGAGCGCGGCGCAGATGTTGGGAAACTTGGGATGAATGGGATGCATCCTGGCGGCGTGCAACGACCAGCCGGCAGTTGAAAGTTCGTGCGGGTTGCATTCCGCAGGATCGCGGGGGGATCATCCATCTACCCACAGTACATATCTCATCAAAGCCACGAACAAAAAGGAGAGCCTCTTTTGCATTCGCACATTCGTTGTTTGGGACATCAGTTCCCGTCGTTCCTCGTCTTAACTGGACCGACCGAAGCAAAGCGGGAGGAAAGGAACACGCGAGAATGTGCATCTGGTATCCACCTGCATCTGCAGTTGATCAAATAAAAAGATGCGATTCTGGATGCCATGGCTGGACGGAGTCCCGTCATCTGTCGAAGCATCGATCGTCGGAGGCAGCAGAACAGAGTTTCGCGGGATTGTTTTCGTTGGTTCAGGCCAAACAAGCTCAAACAGCTGAAGGGACCGTGGCTTGCCGTCACCGAAATGTGGCTTGCCCCGGATCCAACGCCACGAGTCTTGGCATGCTTGGCCTACCTTATCTTTCTTATCGGTATCAGGGGCTGCGCTGTCAGGGTCCCCCGAACTCAGGGGGAGTCACGTGTATTAATCCACACCCTCCGACTTACCTGACACGGCCGGGATGCTAGAGTTTCAAAGCTGACCGACCCTTCTCATTTCGCCGCATGAAGCGCACCTTTTATCTGCCGGAAATTTTGTTGTCTTGACGTGAACGGCGCCGTCGAGAGAGACCTTGATTAAGCTGACTGGACTTCGAGCAGAGAAGAGTCAACTGGTATTTTTTTGAATGCAAGAAATACGATGTCGCGAGAACACGGATTTGAGATTCATTTTCTTCCCAATTGAATGGCCTGAGTCAATCAATTTGAAGCGCTGAATCCCACCGGCGGACTGGCTGACTGACATAAGAATAAAGAACAAAGGCGGCTTCGATGGGCCGACGAAAAGCTTGAGTAACACGATGAAGGGAGGCAAGGGCGGATTGATTGGCTGGTGAGTGATCTTGCTTGAGGAGTCGGTGGCCAGACAAGCTGGCCCCTGCCGAACGGACGGACCAAGGCGAGCGAAGTGTTGCCAATCGCGGCGATGGTGCCACACAATCTGCGTCGGATCCTGGTCAGATTCCCCGCCCAGCGCGCCAAGCTCCCGCATCAGCAGAACCTCAGACCGCCTCAGAACCTCCTCAGACTTCACTTGTTACATCACAAGGTCGATCCGACAAACCCCAGCCAAATCCCCCCCAAATCGGCACTTTTCGCGCGCTTCAGCCTTCGTTGTACGCAATGCTTTGCTGCATTTCGTCGTGTTTCTACATAGCTTTTCGACACTGTCCGTCTGTCAGCGCAGAAGGATGGGAAAATGCCTCCTTTTTAGGAGACATTGTGAGACCTGGAGTGAGCAAGAACCCCGCGACCACCAGCTCGGCCTCATCCGCTCCACCGTGCCTCTGGCCATTGCCACGGACTTTTCCAGCATGAGCCTCATTCTCCATCGCAACTGGCTAGATGCTCCACAGGCATCTTGCGGTGCGCCGGTAGGCCTCCACAACTCATCGACTCAACTCGTCGGTCGCCGGTCCTGAACGGCCGAGTGGCCAATCAGATGGCTGGTTTCACAGCTTCAGGAAGCTAAATCTTCCCCTGGCCAGTCGACACCATGACTGCCCAGGCACTCCTCGGGGGGCGTTTCTAACCCCCTTTCTCGCTCGGTGCCTTGGAACGCGTATCAAGGTTCTCGCGGGGCCTGCTGGCTCGTTCGATTGCAATCCCTCGATCCCTATGTTCGCTCATCCTTCCCTTGTCATCACTCACACGCTCCCACACCCCCCTTCGCCTACCTACCGATTACGACTTTCGAGACAGCCTCTTTCTTACCATAGACCCACCCTCATCAGGTCATCCTGGTGTCTTGTGCTGATGTCCGAAGAGCAAGGCCAGGGCAAGGTGCCATGATTCCACTCTGATGTCCCTTGCATGAACATTCTTTTTTGTCTCCCGTCCTGCCCGCTCCCATCCGCCTTGCCGCCCGTTTCTCCATTTTGTTTAATCCCATCGGTTCGCCTACCATCCAGGCACCTTTTCGCCTCTCTCGCTTCATTCTTCGCTTCTCCTGCAATACTTTCTTTCCACCCAACGGACGACAAGACGCGAGAGGCGAAGTCCCGACATACCTTCCCTCCCCACCCACGGGCAGGTCCCCTTTCGCTTCTCTCATCCTTCCTTTTTGCTTAATTTTTGGACCGACCGACATAGACCTATCGCTACATTGCTTTGGAGTGCGAGCGAAGGCGGCCACGCTTGCTCGAGTTCGACTGAAACCCACACTCATTTTTGGACCTGCAACTTTTGATTCTCCATCACCTCCGCCGGACGGGAAGGCAGCTTTTGTGCGATACAAGGGGAGAGGCCACTTTGGGCCTGTTCGCCTTTTACCCTGACCGAACGACTTCGCGGACGACCACGCAACCAACCTTCACACACATTCACACAGCTGATCACGATGTTTTGGCAAACAATATTACCGGCCACGCTTCTGGCCGTCAGGCCCATCACGGGCTTCACCCCACCAATGGCGATGACCGGACTGATGGGGCATGAGTGGGCGGACTTGGAAAGGAGAATGGAGCACTTTGCTGAAGAGGGGGACATACCGGCGCATACCGTCATCAAGAGGCAATCGGTAGTGACTACCGTCCAGACGAACGCGGATGGCACCATGAACATGACGGCGTGGGACCAGCAAGCGGCAGCGGCGTGCGTTAGCTCACTATCAACTCTGAAGGCATCGACAAACCCTTCCGGCACCTGCGTGTGCTACAACCTGCCAGCGCTGAACAACCAGACGGGCGAGTTCTTCGCGGAGTTGAGGCTGTACCAGATCTCAGCGGCGAGGGGTGACTTCGCCGGCATCCCGCAGTCGAGCATTCAGGTCAGCTTGAAGTATGACGGCGCCTCGGTGTCCCCCATATCGGCGGACGCGGCGGCCAAGATGGTTGTTGCGCGCCAGACCACTGATGCTACGACTGGTGCCACCACCGGTACGGCCACCGGGACGACGACGGCCAACAACCTCCAACTGCTGCAGACCTACATGTTTGCTGGCCAAATAGACATGTCCCGGATGACGGGCACAACGAGCCTGTAAGTTTTTCTTCGTCATCTCATCGCCTGCGACACTGCTTCCGGCTGCAAGCCGTGAGTGTGGGGCGAACGTAGTCGGCAATCTTTTAGCCTACGCGTGTTCTAGATGATGCTAACTAACAACCCAAATAATCAGTTCAAACCGCGCGCTCCTCGAGGCGATGGTAATGCCAATCGTCACCCTCTCAGCCGTCAACAACGCTGGCCAGCCGGTCAGCACGGTGGTGTCGTCGAACGAAGCCGCCTTCGTGGCCGGCGAGTTCTCCAACGAGACCGTCATGTCCTCTTTCGCCATGGCCAACATGGCCGTCGACATGTCACTCATCGGCCTGGGCAACGCGTCGGTGCCCTTCGAGAACAAGACGCAACCCTTCGTCCTTCCCGGAGTCGCCCTCATGATCTACCCGATCGGCCTCATCATCACCAGCGTCTGGACCGTGGGACTCGCCGGCGCCGTCGGATTCGGCACCTTCCAGCGCATGGGTTTCAGGGACAGCTACAAGAGCCGCCTCGCACGTGCAGGGAAGGGCGCTCAGCCGCGCATCTAATATCATCACACTCGTCACCAAAAACATACGATGAACATGACTACGAAGTTCAACGGCCGGCTTCGATGCGTGTGGCTCACTCCCACACCATCTTTTCCTACCCTGTCTATCCGTGCTTTAGCGAGAGACTACTCCTTGGTTCTGGATTCTCGGAGATCGTCAGAATGGCGCCGACAGCTGCGTCTTGCCATTCTAGTCTTGATTTACCATCTACTCATTCTATTTATAAGCATTTGTATTGCCTAGTTGGCGACATATAACCGTCATCAGCAGAAGCGTCGTTTTGTTGTGTTGTGTGGATGGATGGGACAGGTGCCCTCTCAAGTCGAGGCTTCTTTTCTCCCCCCACTTTTTGATCCTCACAGGAAACTCTTTTTCAACTTGTTATCTATTATTTTGGACTTTTTTTTTCTTCGTGAAGTATTTCATATCCATCCCCTCGTTCCATCAAGTTATCGACTACCCCATATAGCAGTACATACATCATTCGCCACCAACACCAACCTTGCTTGGTCGGTCGCTCGCTACAGAACGGCGTCGACCGAGCGGTGGATAAATAGAATCTTTAACAAGATAATCTTCTCTGGTTGATCTGATTGAGATGCGAGCCTCTCTTCTTGTCGGAGGGACTCATAACGGCAGCCTTGCAAGAGGCCGACAATGGCCGCCATATGAGTGATGTCCCGCCCGGCTTGGCATCCGTAATCGGTGTCCGGATGGGCCACTAACAGTTGCGGCAATCGGTCAGCAAGGTAATGCGATAGTGCGGTACCAGAACAATCTCGTTGGGGGAGTGGTCGTTTTTGTTACCGATTCTGATCACCGCCACCGCACGAAAGCCAAAGTGAACGAAGTCTCGGAACTAGACGGAAAAAAAACTGTCCTCATTGCCATCGCATCTCTTTATCCTCGTCGAACACCAAGCTCCCGCGAGTGGTTCTCTCATCGAACCTTTCCACAATCTACCTAGGTGTAGCTACCATCTTCTTCCCTCCATTCTGTCAATCCTTCCCCCATATTGTGTGGCAGCTGTGCCGCATCTACCGAGAGGCTGGGCGGTTGAGGATTCTAGTCTTGGAAGGAATGATGAGTTGAGGCAAGGAAGCCCTGAAACCTTCCTTCTTTTTTCTCGTCCTTCCAATCGCTGAAGTAAAAGGTGTCACTGCTGATTGTTGAGCTGAGTGATGCAATCCCACACAAAATCCCACGCGAAAGGGTCCCGACCAAAGCACTGACCTCAGAGTCTAGCTCCGTCCGTCTCCGACAGACGACAGAACGGGCGGACCACCCGGTCCGGAACCAAACCCGAGACCTTTCGCGCATGAATGTGTCGGGCAGGGCAACCGCTGTGAACTGTTGACAGTAGACGGGACTTTCTACGCTGCGACAAGAAAAGCCAACAAGCAACACAACAAAATGGCAATTGGTTCCGCCAAGCAAATGTTAGGGCATCGTGGTGTCAAGTCTGTCGATGGATGAGAAGCGAGAACGGACGGGTACGGCCGGCATTCGCGCGACCGCACGCCTTAACCCCGTTCTCCCTTGGAGATGGGACGACACTCGACAGCAAACTTCGTAGGTGCGTTCTGTGTATTTGTGCGTATTATTTTTCATTCTTCCCTGGGTATTTTCCGCCCCCGCAAGGAGGAGTTTTTGGTGTGCCCGTCTGCTGGTGCACACTTTGGAAGAGAAGGGTCTGGTCGCGGCCTGGGCCAACAAAGGAGCGACCCAACCAAGCCCATCACATTCACCTGCTACATATTTGGCCATCGTGCAAACCCACTCTACTACTACCCGGCCGGAGGCGAGGCTCTGCTCTGATCTTCCCTTTTGTGGGGGCCAGCACATTGAGGTCTTCCTTCTCGGTCGGTCGCCGCCCGCCCGGGCTGGTCGTGTCGCGCGCCAGCCAGCCAGCCGGCCCGGAAGTGTCGGACGGCTTCTTTTCGTTGCTGCTTCTTTCTCCTTCTCTTCTCTGTTTGTCTTTTCTGCCCGGTTTTCTGTGCTGTGTTGTGTAGTCTGTTTGTTTGTCTCGCCACCCTTCTAGTGAAGGCTGTAACTATGTGTTTGGCTGCTTTCATTTGGGTTTGATGCCATCAATGCCCGACACACACCACACACCACACACCACGTGTGCTACGCAATGCGTTCCCTACCAGCCAGCAGAATACCAGCCTAGGCATCACAGCTGATTCCTCGTTGGGTTTCCTCTTGCTCTGCCATTTGTCTCGCCGACGTCGGTCGGTCGCTCCTCCAAGCAAGCAGTGCCAGCGAACATGGTTCTCTGTTCTCTGTTCTATGTCTAGACTGCCAGGATGGGACGTCTATCGCCCTGCCTGCCCGCCAGCCCGCTTTCTCCTTTTCTCCCCATTTGGAATTTCTGGCATTTTCGACCTAGCACTGTATGTAGGTAAAGTGGTCTTGATCGGCCCCTCTTGGGCTACACCTGGGCTGCATGATGGTCCTGACCAACCTACTCCTCCGGCCAGGGTCCTTCTCGCCGGCCACCAACAGGAGCTGTTCTCCTGTTCTCCTACTTTTCAGTTTCCCAGATTCTCTCTTCCTGTTATTGGCGTCGATGGTACCTTTTCTTCATGTGTTATCTTTTTTTTTGTCTCTTCCCCCTCATTCATTCTCTTCTTCCCTTTCCTCCTTTCTTCCTTGGGTCACTTTTCTTGTCTTTTATCATATGTGTTAGTTACAACAGACAGGATATCATCACCGATTTTACTTGGCCGCAGATCTGTGCCGTTTTGCAATATCTCCTTTTTCGAGGCTGCTGCATGACACAGCTGATGCCACAACAATCGTCGTGTCGAGGCTTTTGTCAAACAGGTACACATCACCTACCGCCATAATCCCTATTCCTAGATTGCTTCATTTTTCCTTTTTCCCATTCCCGTTCGGCCTGACGGCTGAACTCAAAAACAAAACTTGATACACACACCATATCTAGTAGCTCGCCTACCTACCTACCTAGATAGTCATAGGCAAGGCCGTGCCACTTACCCAAACTTTTCTACCCTCTATTTTTTTTCTTTATATCTTGGAGTAGCCTGGGCCGAGTGAGCCCAGACAAATTTGAAAATTAAAAATGCCGGACGTTTCCACCCTCGTCTCACGGATGAACGAGACGCTCTCGACCATCCGCGAGACCATCGCCGAGATCGACGACGAGAACCACGAGACGGACGTCGAGCTGGACGCGCTCGAGCAGCAGCGGGACGAGGCCATCGACGCCCTCCGCTCGGGCTTCGAGGTCCAGTCGAAGAGGCTCCTCGTCGAGCGCAAGGCCCTGCGGAAGGAGATCGCGGCTCGCCGGCGGAGGGAGGATGAGGACCTCGCGGCGGACGAGCTGGCGGAGGACGAGCAGCGTCGCGCCAGGCTCGAGCAGGACGTGGACGATGTGGAGGGCAACACGGACGAGAAGATGGACGAGATCGAGGAGCTGGCGCGCAGGCGGGTCGAGGAGGCCGAGCACCGGCTCCAGGGGTTAGAGGAGCAGCGTAGAGTACGTATCCTTTCCCAAGTGTTCCAGGCGTGGCACATGGGCACGACGTCATCAACCATGCGAAGCATGCAGGAACTAGAGTCACTAACAGCTTCGTCCCCTCCAACTTTTCTCGCTTCTCCATAGGACCTTAACCGACTCATCGATGAGCAGCTGAAGGCGCCGCTTGCGCCGGTCGCGTCCCGGACGCGTGCCCGAACCAGCCGATCGCAGACGCGGGGCAGCGTCGTGGGTGGCGGTGTCCACCCGCCCATGCCCGTGAACAGTAAGCCGATGGCGATGGCTAGAGGAGCGGACGGCAGCAGCAAGCTGGGCAAGGATAACAAATACTCCCCGAAGGCTCGTGATTCCGCCATCACCGGGTCGTCGCCCCGAGGTGTCGGTCGTCAAGGGTCGGCGGCCGGCTTGGCGTCGTCGCGGCCTGGAACCCCGGAAACCAGGTCCAACGTCACCAGTGCGCGCAACAGTCCTCGCATGAACCGCAACAGCCCTCGCATGAACAGTAACAGACCCAGCCATCCGTCCACGCCTCTCAACCGCTCCCGCAAGAACTCCCGCAGCTCCTCTGTCCAGGTCTCCCCGGGCCTTTCCGACGACAACAACACGTGCACCTTCTCCGACGCCGACAGTCCCCACACTCCGATTCTCAACAGCCCCGCCGCCACCGTGCTCGCCTCCGTGGTGGGGCCTAAGCCCGTTGGCTTCGACGCTCGCTCCCGGGACATGGACATCGAGACGGATATTGTCAAGGAGCACTCCTCGGCCGCCCCTCGTCGAGTTGACCCCTTCACGGGCATGATTATCGGCGCCACGCTCGGCAGTCTCTTTGGCGTTCCGTCTTCGGCCGACTACCCGCGCACTCCTGGCACGGGCGGCACGGCGTGGACTGTCTCGGAGACTGACGAGGCTGATGAGGGCCACCACCACGGCGAGGATGAGCATCATGATTTGGTCACTGATGATGAGCATCTCCACGACCTGCATACCGATGATGAGCATCATGATGACGGCCGCCATTCCGAGGTCGAATCCGAGCCACGCCACCCTGACGACGCGGCGACTGATGACGGACACCACTACGATGATCTGGCTACTGACGACGAGCACGAGCACCACGACGTGGCCACCGACGACGAGGAGCATCATCACGGCTACCACTCGGGGTTCGAATCTGAACACCACCATGATGATGATGACCACCATTCGGACGTGCACAGCCCCCTGTCAACTCGCACTGGTTACGACAGCGAGGCCCCGTCGCTGTCGGTTCGCACTGGGTATACGAGCGAGGGAGGCCTGCTTTCGGCTCGGAGTCGCTACGACACGGAGGCTGGTGGTCCCCTGTCGGGCCGGACTGACTACACTGATGGCCGCCCCCTGCTTTCGGCTCACTCTGGCTATGATTCGGAGGCGGGTCCGCTCTCGGCTCGTACGGACTTTACCGAGGGCGCCCCCATGTCGGCTCACTCTGGCTATGATACCGAAGGCGGCCCGCTCTCGGCTCGCACCGACTTCAACAGTGAGGCCGGTCCCCTGTCGGCCCGTACTGAGGACTTCCACAGCGAAGCCGGCCCGCTTTCTGCTCGTACGAACTATACTGAGGGCGGACCTCTGTCGGCTCGTAGTGGCTACGATACAGAGGCGGAGCACCTATCGGCTCGCACCGATTTTAACAGTGAGGCCGGTTCCCTCTCTGCTCGGAGCGGCTACAATACCGAAGCCGGACACACCGAGCCGAGCTCGCCCTACTCGCACCGCGACGACCACGATTATGACCGTCATCATGACGATGAGCACTCCGACGCGGAGGAGAGCGACCACACCGTCGGGCGGACTCCGTTCTGCGACCAGGAGTTCCCGGATGAGGACGAGGAGGGTGATGCCGACTACGTGCCCAGCGATATGGAGCACGACGAGGAGGACCATAGCCACGGATCTGAATCGGGCTACCACTCTCACTATGACGATGATGACTACCACAGCGGTGACGAGGATGTCCATCAACACTCCGCCATGCACGAGGAGGTTATGCACTCTCCCGGTTTCACTCATGATGGCGACCACACCGACCGTGAGGCGGAACACACGGACGCGGAGCACGAATTCGACTCTGAGGCTGAACACCCTGATGATGATTTCCACTCGGAGGCGGGCCATTCGGCATACCACTCCGAGGCCGAACATCCTGAAGACTTCCACCCGGATGATCTCGATTCGGAGGCCGGCCATTCCGAGGTTGAGCATTCCGATGCGGATCGCGCGGAGTTCGACGACCACGAAGACGTCGAGCATCCGGATGACTACCACTCTGAGGCCGAGCACCCCGAGGACTACCACTCGGATATGGATGCCGACGACCACCACCACTCAGAGTTCGACCAAACAGTCGATGGTCACCCGGAGGTCGCTCACCCGATTGACTTCCACTCCGAGGTCGACGAGGCTGAGGAGCATCACTCGGAGGCTGAGCGCCACTCGGAGGGCTACCACTCAGATGCCGTCTCGATGGCCTCACCGGCCACCGACGGCGGGCTCGCCGCCGACAACCTGTCTCCTGGCGCTCTGTCCCACGGCGATGCGTCGGTGCCCCACACCCCAGGACACGAGTCCGTCCTCCACACTCCCGGTTTAGATGAGCATGACCACGACCACGACCACGTTGACGAGGATGGGGACTCTGATGCCACTGCGAGGAACGCCCTCGATGCCGTGGCGGATGGCTTCCACAGCGACGAGGAGCACCATTCTGGCGATGAGCTTCACCCCGATGGTGACGAGCATCTCAGCGGCGCTGAGCATGGTGACTTCAGCGGCGACGAGCACGAGCACTACAGTGGAGATGAGCACTTGAGTGGCCACGAGGAGCACGGTTTCGGCGGTGATGAGCATCTGAGACACCCCGACGACCATGGCTTTACTGGTGATGAGCACGATGATATTGAGCACGATGAGCTTGAGCACGACGATGCCCGTGGTAATTCGAGCCCTTCGCACCACGTTGTGCATCCCGTCCCGGCCTATGCCGAGACCGAGGAAGAGTCGGATGCTCATCCAGAGAGCCTCGCCCACAGCGACCTCGACGACGAACACTCTGAGTCGGGGACTGCCCTGGTTGCCACGGATGTTGAAGAGGACACCGAGCACGAGCACGGGCATGACCTTGAGCATGAACATGACTGCTGCGGCCACGAGCATTTCAGCGAGCACGAGTTGGCGAGCGACCATGAGCACGGTACAGACCACGAGATGGTTGGTAAGCACGACGACGACGAGCTCGCCAGCGACGCCGAGCTTGACCGGCGCGCCTCCTTCCATTCGGACCTGTCGCATCAAGATGGGTCGGAGCACTCGTTCCACTATGAGGAAGACCACGCCAGTGGAGTCGAGGAGGACGTTGATTATGAGGGAGACCTCCACTCGGGCCGTGAGGATTTCGACCACGACTCCCCCTTGAGCCCGGATACGGTACGTGGACACGACGCGCACTACGAGTTCGACGAGGGCGACCACTTGGAGTCGGGCGATGAAGCTCTGCATACCGCTGCCGAGCACGAGGTTTCTGAGCATCACTTCTCGGAGCACGATATCTCCGAACATGAGCATGAGCATGAGCATGAGCATGACGTCTCTGAGCATGACATCTCTGAGCATGAGATGGAACATGGCCTGTCTGCCAACCCGTCCCCGAGCTACCACTCCGACTTCCAGCAGTCTCCTCATTTTGATGAACAAACGGAGTCTGGCGACGAAGGTCTAAGGACTGATCTTGAGTACGATGCCTCCGAACACGTTATTTCTGATCACCACGTTTCAGACCACGATATCTCCGAGCACGACGATTCTGATCATGAGACCCCTGAGCACATTTCCGACCATGGCGTGTCCGATCATGATATGACTGACCATGACGCCTCCGAGCACGAGCACATGGCGTCTCCGAACGACACCGAATACCGCTTGGACGAGCATCACTCTCCCGTCCTGGAGCATGAGGATGATGACCTCCAAAGCCCCAACACGGCTCGGGACCTCGATTCCGTCGAAGACGACGAAGTTTTTGACGAGGACCTCGAGGACGCGCGGGAGGGATATCCTGGCGAGCTTGACTCTCCCATTGGCTTCCCCGCCCACGACGGACACAGCGAAGCGGAGCATGATGCTGAAGTGCACAGCCAGCACGAACTCACCGAGTCGGAGAACCACTCGGAGCACGCCGAATCGGTTCTTGAGGACGGCGGTAGTGACGCCACCGCTTCCCCGGAGCTGGCCCACGACTCGCCTCGCAGCGACTCAGTGTCTCCTGTCAGTGACAACTTCGATCTGGAGACCGACGGGCAGACGTCGCTCCGTTCCTCGCCCGGAGCTTCCTCCAAGGCCACGCCCAGCCGCCCCAGCTCGATGGCCACCGAGCCACCGTCCTCGGCTCACACCATGGAGTTCTCCTCGCCGGCGACACAGGTCGGGGAGAGCCTGCCACCGAATCTGAACCACCTGCCGCCGGCCCTGCGCCTGATCAGACAGGAGTCGACAGGACTAGACTTCGAGAAGAACTCTCAAGTCCTGATGATGAGTGAGGATGACGACGAGGACGCTTCGTCGTCGTTGAGGTCACCGCCTGCGAGGGGCATTACCGCCCCCGCGACGACCCCGTTCACCCCTGCCCCTGCCGGGCCTCATTTTGACACTGTGGACGACGACGGCCACGACCACGAGGAGGAGTCAGATGGTGGCCACCATCGGGAATCGGACTCGCCCGCGCTTGACCACTCTCACTCGGATCACGAGCACTCGGAGCACTACGACGAGGAGCATCATAGCTACGAGGATGATAGCGAGCACCACAACTACCCCAGCGAGCACGATCCGTCGTCGTCGATGGATGAATTCGACGAGGAGTCTAAGCCCACCGCCCACGTGAGGGAAATTTTAGACACGGATCACAGCGATGCCGAGGGCGATGGCGAGCACAGCGGCCACGAGGAACCTGAATATTGCGGTCAACATTACGACGGAGAATCCCGTCAGTACTCGGACGAGGAACAGCACCACTACGCTAATGAGGACGGCCACAGCGAGTCGGACTGCGGCGAGTACGATGGTGAATACGATGATGGCTACCGCAGCCCCGGCCACTTCACCCCGCACATTCTGAGCGCTGTGCTGGAGGACCCCGCTGGCGAAGAGACTGACCATCACGGCGATGCCGCCTCGGTGGCCTCGGGGGGCTCTTTCCGGGCCGCAGCTCTGCCTCATGCTGAAGCTTACGACGCGGACGCCGATGCTCGTCATGGCGAATTCTCTCCCCACGGTGGCGACGACGACGAGAGTGCCCATCTCCACTATGCTCTGCACGGATCCGAGGCTGGCTCTGATGATGGCAACGATGAGCATGAGCATGAGCACGCGCTTGACGACGAGCACGAATACGAGCATAACGACGTGGATGACCATGAAGATGGACCTCACTTTGAAATCCTTGAGCAGCACAGGGAATCTCCCGTGATCAACTTCCCCGCTGAGGACGAAGACGAGCTGGAGTCGGTCGAGGGCAACGGCGACCGTGGATCGTGGCAGCATGATCGGTTCCCGTCCACGCCGTCGTCGGACTGGGAGCACGATGATGACGCGCACGCTGACAATGCCGACCACCCCGCCAACGAAGAGCCCGAGCAGCATCTTCACAGTGAGACTGAGGCTGAGGCTGAGCACGACGAGCATGATATCGACTCCATATCCAAGGCGGCTTCTTCCCCTCTCTTCACCGGTGAACAACATGTCCAGGACGGTGCGTCTTCCGATGGTGATCATCACGACCAGCCAACTACAGCTGCTGCTTCCGCAGACCACTTGCTGGCCCCGGAGCAGGTCTTTCTACCGGCGTCTCCTGCTGACGACGAGGAGCAGCAGGCTCACGGCGAAGAAGAATTAGTAGTGTCTCCAGGTCCAGGTCCTCGGTCGGCGAGATCCCTCCACCGCCCCGTGCCGAGCGGAAGCAGGGACCCCCAGCCTTTCGCCACCCCACTAGAGTCCGCAGTGGCTCAGGCGCCGGCCGAGTGGGAGCATGGGAACGAGCGTGAGAATGAGCACGAGTATGATTTTGAGCAGCAGGAGCAGGAGCAGGCGCTACAGGACTCTGGCACCAGCGCGTGGCCGACCCCTTGCAGCGACGATGACCAGCAGGGCAACGAGAGCGACGGGGCCAGCCACCTCGAGGTCGCGGAGACTGCGTCGATTCTGGAGCAGGTCCACGGGGAGGCCGACTTGTTCGACGATGATACCGACGGCGATGTCGATCATCACGAGGAGGAATACGGAAACCACAACAACGCCCTCGGCTTTCGAGATGGTAGTCATCGTCGGGATCTTCACGATTACGACGGCGAGGGAGACAGCCATCACACCGGCCACAGCAGCCACGGCACTTCGCTCGCAGGAACACCTCCGCCTCGCGAATATGAGCCATTGGACGAATTCGAGGCGGAGCTCCGGGAGTTCTCCCCGCATCACTTCCCTCCCACCCGCCAGTTTCAGGGCAACTCGATAGCCGAGGCTCTGGATTCGGCGTCGACGGTTTCCGCTTCCCGTCACTCGCCCGAGATGGTGATCGAGTGTGCCCTATCTAACGACTCGACGGCCTCTACGCCTCATGGTCTGTCGCCTATTGTGGATAGAGAGCATGAAGATGAGGAGGAGTCGGAGTCCAGCCCGCAGATGACGCCTAGTCAGACAGACACCTCGCAGGACTCTAGCCCCGTCATGGTCCAGGAGGAGCAGTCCTCCCCCGAGCAGGTGCCGTCGGCCGCGCCGTTCAAGGGCCTCGGCGATAGCCGCCATGCGCCGGAAACCGAGGAGGGCGAAGCGAAGACTCCGCAGGCGGCCGCCGCTCCTGTCAAGAGCTCCGGGTGGTCGTTCAACCCCTTCCGAACCCGAACTCGGGCAGTAGTGGTTCCCTTGCCGGAGCCGGAACCGGAGTCGGAGCCGCAAACTGAGCCTGAGCACGAATCGGAATCGGAGCACGAACACGACGAGCACGAGTCCGAGCCGGAGCAGCATGACGGGAACGTTGCCGATGAGCATCACGACGAGGACGAAGAGCATGAGGAAGAGCATGGGGAGGCAGACGAAGAGGAAGAGGAAGAGGATATCGATCCTGACCTCCTCGTCCCCCGCGACGTGACCAACATCTCCTGGCACGAGCGCAACGACTCGCTCCCCATGTCCCTCCACAGCCAGGTGACCGCTTCGTCGTCGCCTTCGTCTCCGAGCCACTCAGCTCTCTCCATCGACAAGCACGAACCCGTCATCCGCGACAGCTGGCCGGCACCGTCCCCGTCTACTGTAGCCGCACAGCAACAGCAGCATGATGACGACACCTTCACCGATGACGTCGCTACCAGCAACCCCTCCTCCCAGCAGCCTCACAATGAGTTGCCTTCCTCCCCCCAGGCGCCCGAGTACGGCACTGACGCCGACGTCTTGGAGTCAGAGGTTTCGTCGTCCACGCCAAATGAGACGAGTGTTTCTACTCTAGCGCCAGCTCCAGCGCCGTCAAAGTCCGTCGCGCAAGAAGACGACGAGTACGACCCGTTCAGGTACGAGGGTACCGGCACCGGCAAGTTCGGCGTCGGCGCCGTGTCGGCGAACGCGTACAAGCGCCGCAGCTTCGAGGAGGTGGCCGCGAACTGGCAGCGGCGCGACTCGGCGTCGTCGAGTTCGCGCGTCGCTGCCATCGCTGCTCTGGCCAAGCAGCACCAGCGGTTGGATCATTCGCTGTCGCCTTCTCCTACGTCGTCGACCGAGAAGTCGTCGTCGTCGATGATGACAACGAGCACGACAAGTACCACGCCAACCGCGACGCCTCCTCCTTACCGCAGTCCTGAGGCTGGTCCGTCGTCGTCGATGATGACAACGAGCACGACAAGTACCACGCCGACCGCCACGCCACCACCTTACCGCAGCCCTGCTGCCGCCGGTCCTAGCTCGTCGTCTCCCAGCAGCATGTTCCAGCGCATGCGCAACGTGTTCGAGAAGCCGTCCGCTGCCAATATTGCGGGGTCCATGGACGCGAAGGGCACTCATGGTAGTCATAACAGCCACAACACCAGTCCGTCTTCAAGGCCCGTCAGCGGCGTGTTCCACCCCGTCAAGCCGGCGCCGCGCGCGTTCGGGAGCAGCGAGTCTGGCGGTATCTCCCGAGAGTTGCCGCTTTCGGCGGCGCCTTCGGAAAATAAGGCGACAGGGGTGTCGTCTCCGGCTCCGAATAGTGACGACGGGAAAGATATCGGACCCTGAGAAGGCAGATGAGCGAGCGCAACTCGCTGCTTGGTAGCGATGCAGCAGCAGCAGCAGTCGCCGGTCGGTCGGGCTCGGGCTCGGAGAGTGCGTCTGCTTCGTGTGTTGAGTAGGAGCGTGCCGAGGGCTTCGGCGCTGAGTGGCGGGGAGAGTTGTTGGTTCTCTTCTTCTTCTTTTGGCTCTCCTAACAATCGGGGGAGATATTGGGGGAATGGTACAGTACGAGAAGGTGGTGAGGGGAGGCAGAGTGTAGAGTAGGGTGTTGATGAGAGTTTGTGTATTGATTGAGGATTTCCTGTGTTCAGTTTGGGACTTACAGATTGTTTCGTTTAAAGCCCTTCCTTCTGATTTATCCTTTTCACTCTCTGTTAGATTGACTCCTTTCCTTCTTCTATCTCCTTTTCGGTTTACTCTCCTTTGTCTTGCCTTTGTCTCTGTTGGCAATGGGTTTCAACTTGGGTCTTTAGTTTTGATTGAGATTGCCGCGTTCGAAAAACCAGATTGCAAGTCAACATATCGACTCAAATGGGATTTCTTGTTCGGGTAGCTAGGTGTACTTTGCTGGTTACCTAGGTACCTAGGTATTGGGTATTTTGGAATATATTCCACAGATTGTTTAAGGTCCCCTATGAGGGTGATGCCGTGTTGTGCTGCGGTAGCCTGTTGATGACGATGATGACTCCATTCCTTGACTGACCTTCCTGCTCGCCGACCGCTCCACGATCCGTAACACACGTGTAATGTCCGGCAACGTCGCGCGGTCTTTTCTAGGCTCGGTCCACAACTGCGAGTAGCATACCTACGTTGCAGAAAAGCACGAAGCACACTCTGCGATAAGCTCCGAGCCCCGTAAGTTACCACGAGATTATGTCTGGCGGCAGACGAACATGACTAATACGGCGGCAGAAACATGTCCGAATCAAGGACTGAAAAGGTGAAAGAAATGGCAATCACCTAAGTTTAGTCAAATGTAACGGAAAACAAAGGAAATGCAAAACCTCTTGCCCAGTTGATCCGGTTGAAGTCGGCAAAGATGGAACTCGGCCAATCAATCAACGACAGCTGATGGGCAAAAAGCCAAAAAATTGAGGCAATTTTGGGTGTGCCCGGAATCGAACCGGGAACTCAGCGGCCACAACACTGTGTACTAACCGTTATACTACACACCCTTCTGTGATGATTATTGAAACAACGGAGGTGCGGTGGCCTATGAGGAAACATTCTTAGTCATTCTTCTGCCGTAGATCGGAACTTGGTCACGTGACTCTAGAATGGTGAAGAGATGGTCGCTGTGACCTTTCGGAGCCGAATCATCAGAACCCGGTAATCGCCCATTGAACCTCTCACATTTTATTTACTCTTGCTCTCCGCGATGTGACTTATCACGCTTATCGGAAGCAAGGAGTTTTGCATCCCATGGCCCTTTCTCCCTTGTCTTCCACTTTGTGATTCTGCCTTCTCTCGAATGCAACGCTGGGAATGCCCAGACTTTTCAATTGAGGCGTGTCTGCCCTGCCATTCATCATCCCCGCCCTTACCTGCGAGCAAGTGCAATCGCTCTTTCGGATTTTGCGTCTGCCCACACGCGGCTCTCCGATCCCTCCCCTTGCCGTGTATTCCCACGCACCCTGCCGGTCCAGGCTCCTTTTGTGCCGTCGTTGGGAAACACTCGGAGACACGGAGATCGGAGAACGGCTCAAGTCGTGCCAAGAACGCCAACCCTCCTGCCCGTCGACATCAATATCATTCCAACTCCAAACCCAGTTTATCTTCAGGAGCACGCACCAAATCCGATTTTGGCTCAGCTCACTCAAGTGATGAATGCGGTCCACCCACCCGAGAAGGGGGTAGGTATTCCACGGGAGCCACTCGGAGGAAGATGCCGACTGGGTAACTACGAGGACCAAGATGGTGGTGACCTTCTAGTAGTGGGTGAGGATGACGATCCAAGCCGGCTAAATAGCTGCCAAGTAGGTAGACATCTAGTGATGGCTAATTCGGTGGTCCATCGAGTCTGTTCTGTGTGTGGAGATGGATACTGGCTTGCCATGGCTGGTCCTCACATTACAACCACATGGACTCGTCTGTCTTCGGCAACGGGGGAAGGGAAGGAAACATGTCCTTGGCCGGTGGGAGATTGCGGGGTGCAACCCTCGACTAGAATGATCGACGATGAGGTCTGTTGCCATATTTCAGAACCGGATGGGAGGTGATTCTGAAGGAGACCGTCCCAGTCCACGACGACAAACTCGGGAAAGCAGTCTGCAGCACAACTAACCCTACAAGTCATCACCCACCTCGCGATGAAGCTCCTCTCCACCCTCGTCGCCGCCCTGGCGTCTTCCCTCGCCGGACTAGGCAGCACCAACCCGATCGCCGACTTCAACGACCTGATGACGCCTATCGCGCCCCGCCAGAGGCCAGGCGGATCCCTCCAGTCCGTCTCCAACTTCGGCGAGAACCCCTCCCGGGCCAAGATGTCCATCTACGTGCCCAGCAAGCTGGCAGAGAGCCCGCCCATCATCGTGGCGATCCACTACTGCACGGGGTCAGCTAACGCCTACTTCACGGGTTCCCCCTACGCGGGCCTCGCGGACCAGAAGGGCTTCATCGTCATCTACCCGGAGAGCCCCCACAGCGGAACATGCTGGGACGTATCCAGCAAGGCGTCACTCACGCACAACGGCGGCGGTAATAGTAATGGTATTGCGAACATGGTCAAGTACGCGCTGGATAAGTACAAGGGCGATCCGAAGAAGGTTTTTGTCACGGGGACGTCTTCGGGTGGGATGATGACGGTAAGTGCAAGCTGAGCAGGTCCTTGCATGCAAGCAGCCTCACTTACAGTCTGTGATCGAGTGCGATATTTCCCTCCCTTGTAACTCCACGCACTACATCCACCACTCGTTTTGTCGACGAGGATGGGAGACTCACATTTCCCCTTCACAGAACGTCCTGGCCGCCACCTACCCCGAAGTCTTCGCCGCCGGCATCGTCTACTCCGGCACGGCAGCGGGATGCTTCTACAGCCAATCCGGCGGCGTGAACCAGTGGAACAACTCGTGCGCCAACGGACAGGCTCGCGGGACACCCCCGGTGTGGGCCAAGATGGTGAACGACATGTACCCGAACTACGACGGGCCCCGGCCAAAAATGCAGATCTACCACGGCAGCTCGGACTCGACCCTCAACGCGGCCAACTACAATGAGACCATCAAGCAGTGGTGCGGCGTGTTCGGCTTCGACCCGGGCAAGCCTGAGAGCTCCAAGGCGAATACGCCCCAGAGCGGATACTCGACGGACACATGGGGGGATGGCAAGCTTGTGGGTGTTTATGCCAGAGGCGTGGGGCATAGTGTGCCGATGAGGGGCGCGGATGATATGAAGTTCTTTGGGTTGTGAGATGGGGGTGATGGAGCTGGTGGACGTCAGAGGCGGTGATGGACTCGCTGGGTGCCTGCCTGACTAGGTACTTAGGTAGAGGGGTGCGTGGTATTGGCATGCCGGTCAAGTATGAACGCGGCTCCTGAGGTGCGGTAGCCTCTGGTGGTTTGCAAGGCTTCAATAATTTGTGCATAATACCACGTGGTATTGTACTGGACTTCCCGATGTCATGGTGTTCCCTCACCGCTAAGTGCGCTTGTGCGATACACCGCACCTCGCGGAGAACGACACATCGGTGCCTGTTTCAGAACGCAATGCTACAGATAAAATAGGACATGCCACGTTGCAGTGTTCATTCCTTTAGCCGGTTCCACTGGTCAGCTTTTCTTTGGGTTGTTCCAGATCTGGACAAGGCTCGCTCTGGGAGCTGGTTCTTCTGCTGGCCTAAAGAGAATCCCGCAACTGGTGGTTTTTGCTCTCTTTCAGAGTCGTCCGATATCTCACCCGACGCGATAGACTGCAGCGCCATGAGCCTGTGATTGTGCCAACTTCCAGCTCCTATCTGCTCAATACCCCTCAGAGCACTACCTAGTCACTGATAAAGAGCCTCTCGTCCGAGCTAGGCAAGCTCCTTCCTCTTCTAAACCCTTCCTTTTTCTTCAAACATGCACCCATATCGGGAAACGCGCGGCTGAACGCGCGAGACAACTACGTGGAGGCCCGCTGCGTCTATAAAACCAAGGCCTCATCGATCTGACAGCTTTACAATTTTCTTCCTCTCTTCACCTCACTTTTCTACTTTTCCTTTCCGCTCTGTCTCGCAAGCCACCTCTCGATTCCATAGCCGCCCTTCGGGGAGGCCATCAGGCGCCTTCACCTCTTCTCTCGTCATTCTTCCTTTCAGCCTCACCTTCGTCACTCGTGGGAGTAGCCCGTACCTTAAGACCTTTAGCGGTCACCCATTGCCCTGCACTTCTCGCGACAAGCTCTATCAAGCAACCTAGGAGGACAAGCAACACTCTGTGTCTCACACATCCCTCATTTCTGTCGGTCGCGGAGTCAACGACATCCATTCTCCCTTTTTCTGGAGTCGAGCGTTCTAGCAAGCTTCCTCCGAGTTTCTTACGCTCCCCTTCCTTTCCTGTCGCCGTGCATCAGCCTCCGCCCATCGTTCGCTGGTCACTTTCACATTCGTCAGCGCCGTTGACTGCGTCCTAGGAAGAGGGCGTCCTTTTAGCATCCGCTGACCCAGGCATTTCCCGAAGTTCTGTGCCTTGTCTGATGGAGAGCGCATCCTCGTTGCCGATAGCCAGACTGCGAAAGGCTTCTGGTATGACTCAATGTGTTCCTTTGATCGTTCCGGATCACCCATGATGTTCCATTCAGCCTCTTTATCCTCGCCTTCGTTTTCCGTTTCCTTCATTCCACCTTCCGCTTTCGTCTCCATTACTGACTCTTGTATATTCCCGGGTACATACTTTCCAGCGGCGCCACAATGGCTGATAGCCCGGCATCTCCCCAGCCGAAGAAAGACGAGGACGAGGAGAAGAAGCAAGCCCAGGTATTTCTCTCTCAAACGCTTCCACTACGGCTATACGCGGAGGGAGACATAGATAGCTAATGCCAATACAGCCTTCCGCCTCGCCCACCAGGGATCCTAGAAGTAACCGGGAGTCATCAGCCGAGCCCGTTGTCGTGACAAATCCGGAGCCGCCTGCTCAAGATGGAGTAGGGGGCGTTGAGGAGTTCAAGGTGGTACGCTGGCACCACAAAATTGTCAACGAACGAGACAACCCCAACAAGCAAGCCTGGATCGTAGCAAACACGACCAACCCGCGCATCAGGTATCAGATTGCTACGTCACGGGAATTTGCTCAGGAATTCGAGCGAAAATACTCTACGCAGTATCATGCCGTTGTCCACGACGGTCTGATGATCAGGGGTGGCTTTGTGAAAGGCAAGTTCATGGAGGACATTGCCGTCACCGTCACTCCCGTCGCCTGTAACGACTCCCCGAGGAAGGCGTACCGCGTCGTCCATGATCAGAAACCCTTCAACGGCCTGAAGTGCCGCAGCTCCGGCCACTTTGGCACCGATTCATTTTATTTTCAGCCAATGGTGCAAAACCATATGGACCCCAGGTGTTGTTGTTGTTGTTGTTGTTGAATTTTTAACGTCTGTTGAAAGCGCCGCCAAGCGCTTTCCACCTCCCTAGGGGTATAAGACGTGCTAGCGACTACCTAGTGACTATGATACAGGATAAGTTGGAACGGCAGGTGACCTGCCGCGGTAGCTAGCAAACCAAACCCTTTACCTTAGAGGCGTGGGCACACTTGTAATACAAGCCGCATCCCGGCGCTCTGATTCAGGGTGAGCGGGTTCTCGGACGAGTACAGAGGGCCGTGAGGCCAAGCCTGGCTGGCGGAGAGAATAAAACATAAGAGACGGCGTGTGAGCAACCTTGGGGGGGTGTGGTATCGGGGGTGGCAGGCGGGATGTGATGTGAAAGCTGGAGGAGGGCCGTCGCGAGTCCGTTCCTGGTCCTTGCCTTCAGATCGTCCCAGCAG
>PYST01000110.1:0-54437 GCA_003049485.1 Ophioceras dolichostomum
GCGCGGGGACGGTTTGCGTCTCGGCCTTCTGATGGGCGACAACGAGCGGCGACTGCTTGAGGTCCAGCTGGCCATGCCCATGCCCATGTCCGTTCCCGTGCCCGTGTGAGTGGCCGAGACCTTGCCCAAGGCCTTGCCCGTACTGGTGAGGGGGGTCTCGTACGATGCGGGCGGTCACCTGAATCGACTCGGGCCGGCCACGGGGCGGGTTTCCGCCCTCAAAGACGGAGAGACGACTGGATATGGACCCGGATCTCTCCCGTATACGGGTTGGACCCGCCTCGGCATCCCTCGGCAGTGATTGCGATGTCGATGGCGTCGGCGAGGGTGTGCGGTTCTTGCTGAGCGATGTCGCTCGCTCAGCCACGGAAGGAGACCGCGACGGATCCCGCAAGCTGCTCAAGCTGGACTGGCGCACTGAGAAGAAGGTCGGCTGGGGCCGCTCCACACGCAGCAGCCCATCACCGTGCACGCCGCCGCCGCCAGTGCCTGAGCCGGTGCCCGCGCCCGCATTCACCCCAGCTGCTGCCGATAGTTTTTCTAACGCCTTGATTCGCTGGGATATGCTTGTGCCCATGCCAGTCTTCTTGGCCGCCAAGTTGGCCCCCGACGACGCCGATCTAATGCTCTGCGTATGCGATGGAGCCTGCCCCTGAGCCTGCGGCGCCTCGCCTGTTGCTGAGCCTATGCCCGCCGAGCTAACTGTGCTACGGATCGGGGTGGAGACGGTGCGGACGACGCGCGGGGCGTGAGCTTCCGTTCCCGGCATGCTGGCCGTGCCTACCATCAAGGCCTGTTGTTGTTGCGACGTGCCTTCAGCGGTACGTCGTTTCGCCGAAGCCAGGGCTGGAACTGGGGCGGAGGGGGGATGGTTTGAGTTCGGCGCCACAGCTGCCACAGCGGGCGCGTTTGAGCTGGGATCGACGTTGGGATTGCGACTGAAGGGGGGACTAGGACTGGGACGGGGACTGGTACTGGGAGTTGGACTGGGACTGGACCCGAGGCCGTGGCCTAGACTGGAGTGTGGGAAGACGGGTGTGATGGGCGATTTCGACACAAGCATCGGCTTAGCTTCTTGGACCGTGGCCGACTGCAGCTCTTCCATGAGCTCTTCGTCGTCTGAAAGATGGACTTCGGCACTCTCACTGAGCTGGCGCCGGTGTGTCTGGGCAGTGGCCACGCCGAATCGCTCCGTGGAGTCAGCCTCAGCTTGAGCCGGGGCCGCCTTAGGTGTGGGCTCGGTCCCGGGCTCGCGGTGCGCGCCGTCTGTGTTCTCAAAAATTGGGGGACCAGACGCGTTGGCGTCGAAGTGAGGGCTGCCGCCGTGGAGTGCTAGAGGGTCGTGTGCCTGTGCCTGTGCCTGTGCCTGTGCCTGTGCCTGTGTCACAATGGCCGTAGAAAATTTCGAGGTCGGGATGCTTAGTCGCGGGGGCCCGGGAGATGGTGGTGGTAATGGTAATGATTGTGGTGGTGACAATGGGACCTTAATGCTGCCGGTAGTTTGAAAAATGTCGTTCTGGTCGTCCTCAGCAACGGCAGCATCACCAGCATTCCTCTCGTCCGCCAGCGCCAAAACTTCGTCCTGCGAGGAATGAGAAATGCCTTTCACCGCCTTAGCGGTCCTAGTTGATCCCGCTTCTTGCTCGCTCTCCCGCTCTTGAACCATCTCCTGCACAGTCTCGTCTGTCGACTCCGAGACGGAGGAAGCCTTTGTCGAGTTTCCTATGTCGGAGGGTGCCGCGAGCGGAGAAGTCGGGTGCGAGTCCGACTGCGTGTCGAGGGACGCGTGGTCGACCGGTAGGGATGCCGCGGCCACATCGATCGCGGAGTCGGCTTTCGAGACGGACGACCGGTCAGCCGATGACGACTCGAGATCTCCCTCCAAGATCTCAACTTCCGCCTCGCCTTTCACTAGCCTAGCATCCTCTCCTCCCTGGCTATACCTATTATCCGTGGAGGGATCTTCGGCAGTGCTGGCAATGGGCGTTGCCGTGGGGTCAACCGCCGTGCTCGAGGCAGGATTGGCCACAGGGTCGCTCGCGGGAGCGGTGGCAGAGGCGGCGGCGGCAGCGGCGGCAGTCTGCCTCTTCTTTTCCCGTAGCTGCATCGCCCTCATCAAACGCGACTTCTCGGGCGTCATGGTCGCGGCCGCGGCCGCCGGTGGGAAGCCGGGCGTGAGCGGTGGGTGAATGGACACGCCTGAGCTCGTTGTCGGCCGTCCGCCACTAGTATGAGGCCGGACGGGGATGGAAGCAACGGCGAGGCCCTCCGACATTGGAGTGGGCTCCGGGAAGGGTATTGGCAGAGTTACCGCCCCTGCGCGGGCGGCTTCAGCAGTTGCGGAGCTGGGCAGGCGCGCATCCTCGCGACGCTCAAAGTCTGCATCGTCCTCGGGTTCATCCTCTTCATTATGTGCAGTGCTGCCTTCAGTCTGGCTTCGGTCTTGTCCCTGGCCCTGGACGTTGTCCCTCTTCTTCGCTCTCAAGAACATCTTGACACTGGACGGGATGGTGGAAACGGGCCTGAAACCACCGCTGGCTGCAGCTGTACGCGGTCGCCCACCCGTGTCGAGCGACGGCCTCGGGCCTAGCTTCACACGGGGTTTCGTCAAGAATGACGAAGACGATGACGGGTAGCCGTTCAGCTCGGGCCGCCGAGACGCGTCCAGGGACTTGGCCGGTGACGGAGGCCGTGGCGCACCTGTGAAGGCTGGCGGCGACGCCGCGCCCGAGAAACGCGCCTCCTCGGGCGATGCGGCGAGGCCCGCGTCTAGGGTCACGGGGGGCGGCGCCGCGTCGTCCGGCCGGTCGCTCTCTTCTCTTACCACCGACTGGCGCTTGGTGGCTCTCTGCTCCTCCTCCTCCTCCTCGGCGATCTCCATCAGGCGGCGACGGCGCAGAGAGCTAGTAGAAGACGACGTCGATCCAGAGGCGGCGTGAAGCGAACAGGCGGCGGACAACCTAGTGTCCTTGAGTTCCTTTGCCTCCGCTATGGAGAAGATGGTGTCATGGGGGGAGAATCGCTCGCAGACCGAGTCGAAGTGGACGGTGACGCGTGCTGTTGGTGGTCGATCGGTGAATTGTCCAGTCAGCTCGACTCGGCTCAGCCCAGCTCATGTAGGGACAGACGATGGCTTGGCGGGAGTATGGATAGAAACAAAGCCTGGGTACGGGCTGCAGACAGACCTTGAACGAGTCTTGAGCAGGCCTCCGGTAGGTATTTGATAATGACATTTCGCCGGCGATAGCGCAGGAAGCCATAGAGAGGTGACGGCTCGTCGAACTGAGCAATGGCGTTGCGAATCTCGACAATGCCTCCATTTCCCCGGCCGAGGAGCTCGACCCCGTCCCGACCTGCATACTTCAGCAAGAACCTGCATCATGATTTCGGTAGGGCGGCGGCCCAAGATGTTCGTCAGCCAGCGCCAGCAGGAGCGGACCATCTGCCTAGGATCAATGGTCGGACGGGAGCGATGGGGGACAAGGGAAGGGCAGGGAAGGAATGCGAAAGGAAACAAGCAACGAAAATGAGAGGCATTCTGGAACAGTTCCCTCGCGGTGGCAGCGCTGTGATGTGTAGTGGATGGCCCGACGCCGTTCGCTTCATTCCGGGGTAGGGGCGGGCGCAGAAGGTCATGGAGGAGGCGTGGAAGACGGGGCAGGGAAGCGGCGAGAACAACCGGGAGAGAGAAAATACGAACCATCCTCCAGGCTCGGCGACGGCAAAGTCATGAGCTTCTTTGACCGTTAGATCCTCCAGCCCATTCAGCGACATTTCCTCAAAGCTGCGTTTGCTAGGTGGGTGAGGCCGATTGAAGATGGAGAATTCGCGAGATTTTGCATATGCTCGACAGCTAGGGCAGCAGGTCAGATTCAGGGGTAAGTAAGGCTGAGAGGGGAGAACACACACCTGGCAGAGACAAGAGGCCAATGGCGAGCTTGGTTTGCTGCTCCTGGTGGGCGGGGGCTAGGATCAATAGGGGACCGGAGGTACCTGACAACTCTGCGGATTCCGGAATGTACCAGGTATGTAATAAAGCAGGGGATGGGGGATCGGAGAGGGTCAATGCGCTTATCATCAAATTGCACCAGACGGTGCGCCAATCCCGGATATGTAGGCCAGCTCAGTAACACTAGGTACCAAAAGTCCCATCCACTAAGAGGCCAATATCACTGCTTTCAAATGTTGACAACGACCAACCAACCTACCAAACACAACTTGAACGTATCAAATTTTGCTCACGATAGGACCAGTCCTCTGAGCACACCGGAAACCAGTGATCACCTCAAGGAAGCTGTTTGAAGACCTGAAACCATCATACCTCCATTATCACCATCCCGTCATTGGGCCGTCATGAAAGCGGAGTCAATTCATTGATCTGTTAATGTCGATATCAATATTTCGGACCGTCTCGAATTTCTCGGAGCCCATCTCGTACATTATTACATCTGCAGTTCTCTTAGGTACTCTTCTGCCTTATGCACTTAGGTTAGGTAGAGGTCTAGGTTAGCTGGCGTGGTAGGTCGCTCGCAGGCAGATCAAGCATATTGGCTACGTCCTGGTTCTCACTCCATGCCTACGGAGAGGGAAGCATTAGGATGTACAAGGCCACACGTAGGGACGGGATGCAAGGAATGGTGACATCGCTTTTCCGCGTCCGAATTCATAGAACCGATGGGCTAGATCAGCTACCGTCGACATCATCCTACCCAATTTACTTGTCAGTTGGACAAGTTGTTAACACGGAAAGTTCGATCAGGCTGGGCTGAGGCGTTCGATGGCGAAGGTGATTTGGTTGGTCTGGGAGTCTGGCCCACGCAATAAACCTGATCGTCGTATTCCCGAGAACCGTGAAAACCAGTAGGTACCTAAGGTATACATGGAAACATAATGCTACATGAAAAGCCTCAAAACTGCCCATTGTCCCACATAGTCTAGCTGGGGGCCAGTGCTAGATGACAGGCCGGCAGAGGCCGACTGGCGTTGACCTGCCTAGCACGATTCCCCCGACATCGATCGAGCGTTCGCATGTCCAGATGAGTAGGGTGGCCATACGGTCGACCCGGACTCTCGAACGAAACGGGGAAGAAGATGGGGCACGAAGGAGACGGGGAGTAGAAAACGGCGAGATTGAGGCCGAATGAATAAGACAGGCTCTGCAAGGGTGGATGACGATGGAGAAGGATGGCGGTTCAAAAAGGGAAAATAAAAATGCAAAAGAAAGGAGAAGAAAAGACAGAACCGCAGTACGAGGACGAGCTGAGCGGAGGAAGAGAGCAGGGATGGTAAAAATTCAGGTCCAAGAATGAAAAAGACGACATCCAAAATGTGAGTCCAGAAATTTTGCGTTCCATTTCGCACCGCGGGACTTCAAGGGTGTAAAATTTGGTGTAGCACGTTCGCTCGAGAAAGACGTCGCTTGGCCATAGAGGCGCAGGAGGCCAGAATTCCAGCAGGCCAGAGTCCAAACGGTTTGCCTCTGAGATGAATACCTTGGTAGGTAGCTAGGTAGGTGCCTAGGTAGGTGCCTAGGTAGGTATTGGTTTCACGACCTAGCCAGTCAAGGTCGAGGAGGATGGCTCCGACTCGACAGCTTGTGAAGGTTCCTCGCTGATCGACGGTATGGCCGCATCGTGGCCCCGCCCGACGCCGCTACCACTACCGTCAGCGAGTTTGTGCTTAGCCGCCGTCTGCACAATCCTCTCGGCCTCACTTATTCTGCCTCCTGAATCACCTTCCACGCCGATGAGGTTGTCCTTTCCAGTTTCCAGCAGCGCCTGCCTGTCAAGACGCACGATCATACATGACAGGTTGTCCGTACTGAAGCGGGCTAGAGCGTGGTCTACCAGCAGTTTCGCAGCGGCGGTAGGGTCCTGAATATTCCGCACCCGGTCCACGGCCTCCTGGTCGTCGCAGACATCCCATAGCTAGCGGTCATGGATGTTAGTGGCGACCAACTCACTCAGCAGCACATGACGAAGGAGGGGGCAGGGGGAGGGGACAGAGGGAGGGGAGAGAGGAGGGGGGACATACCCCATCGCAGGCAATGATGATGAACTCGTCCTGTTCCGGCTGTATTACGGTCTCTGTGGTGTAAGGGTGGCCGGTGACGAGATCCTTCATGTAGGTGTCGCCAAGGGCACGGGTGACGGCGAGGACGCCATTGACACGGTTGTTGAGGATGAGGCCACCAGCGTTGGCTATGCGCTTTCCCTCGTTCTCATCGCTACCCTTGTGGTCGTACGAGAGCCGCAGCGCCTTGCCAGATCGGCAAAGAATGATGCGGGCATCGCCCACGTTCGCCGTGTAGAGAACCCTCTGTCTTGATGCGGATCCCTTGAGCTTCGAGTGCGCGGCCGCATCGCTCGCCTTAGGGTCGTCCACTGCAGTCATCGAAGCCGCGCTGCCGGCCGTCTGTCTCGCGGCCTCTTCCGCTGTAGCCTTGGCTGCGGCGCTGGCGGGGCCGATCGGCTGGGATCCCGTCGCGGAGAGGCTACTCGGCACCCTGTCCTCCCAACGCATGACCGCGATGGCAGCAGTGCACCCACTGTTCTTAACCGGCAATTTCTCAAGCTGCGCGTCGACAGCCGTAAATGTCTGGTCAAGAAGCTCCGGTATGGGCACGTTGGGATTCTTCCGGATGGTCTCTTCCAGGATGAGGTGGAGCTTCTTCCCACACCAGTCGGCCGCGAAGGTGCCGGCATGCCCGTCAAATATGGCGAAGTAGCCGTTGTCGGTCTCAATCACGTCGTCAGCAGACGTGGCCGCCGTGGACGACTGCGGTTCGGAACCGCCATCAGCAGACCTGAACGACTTCAGGCTCCCGCTCTCAGTAGCGTTGCTGCCGACAGGGCCGCCACCGCCCAAAGACGGAGCAGGCGTGTGCAGGAAATTGTAGAGGAAAGCATGAGTGTCCTCCATTGTACGGCGGCACTTTTTGTTGCGGTCTTCCCACACGCCCACACGGAACGTTGACCGCGGTCCAGGCAGTGACTCGCCCGCTGAGTTGTTGTGCTGGCCTTGAGGTACAGCCAAAGCAGGATCTTGCTTCCCAAGCTTCTGCAAGGGCGTCTGACTTGCAGCCGTGGCCCCATCAGAGCTGTTGCGGCTGCTGCCTTGCGCAAAGTTCAGCGTGTTCTTGGCGCTCGCGAGCAGGCTACTCGCCTTGCTGCTCACGCCGCTGCTCCTCCGCTTCTTCTGCTCCGTGACCGCGCCCGTGACTGGAGGGCTCCTGTTGCCACTCCGTTTCTCGCCACTGGCGGCCTGGTCGCTAGTCTTTGTGGCCGTCGCCGGCGTCGAATCTCTCGCCTCAGGTGACGGAGACTTGCTGGCCCTTCTGACCGGAACGGCCGGTCCCGACGAGGAGGACGGCGGCGAGGGGGGGGATGACGACGAAGCTGTCGCTGCAGTCGTCGCCGTCGCCGTCGCACTTAAGGCTGCTGCTGTCCCGTGGTCTGTCCCCGCCGCAACCGCGGCCGCGCCAGAGGGCCCAGGGCTCGGGACCTTGGAGGCCGACGAGCTGGACCCGCCGCCAAACATTCTGTTCAGCAGGCCTCCTTGGGAGGAGAGACTGCGCCGCTTGTTCCCTGCCAGATTGTTGGTTGGGTAACTGGATGGTTTGGCCTGAGCCGAGGAGCAACGGCCGCTCGTCTCGCGATATGGGGTGGGCCGTCACCGAAGCTCTGGGAGGCTGGAAGGATCCTCGAGCGCTGATCGAGGAAAGGGAAGGATCTCGGGGTTGAGACTTCTTGACTCAGCAACGAGACTATGGGGCCTAAAAATGATTTTTCGCCGGATCGTTATAGAGAGCGGGCGTAGGAAAATGATCCGAAGCAGTTGGCAAATATCTAGACCGCCGGTCTGGGATAGAAGGAAATGGTCTTGTCTCCGAGCGACGGCAAGGTCAGGCAGGCTCAGAGGAGAAGGAATGTATCACACTGGGGGGTGCCAACCCAGTGATGGAGTTCTGGCGGCAATCAAGCAATGTTCTGTAAGTCGGAACGGCGATGTCTAATGTCTGCTGGGGTAATTTGAGATGTTGAAATCGCTTTCTGGTCCTCGGGAGGTTCGTGTTTTGGCAATCGATGTGAAGATGATCGTGGGCACGCACGGGCAAGCTCCAACACAAGGAAGGTGAGATCCTATGGCCACTTTGGTTGCGAACGTTGAAGACAATGGGGCGGTGCCATGATGATGTGGGCTTTCCCAGTTGCATCCGTTTTCAGCGAATTGAGGGTGGGGTTGGTTGGGCGGGGGACAGCCCGGCGCCAAAGTGCCAGGATATCTGATGATGTAATCAGACCTCGGTCAGAAACCACCTGCCTCTCCCTTGCTGCCAGCGCATTCCGGTTTGCTATTTTCGACTGTCCTACGGACATTGCACAAATTGTAGAACGATGCAGTTTACCTTGGCTGGTGGCAGGCATACGGTTTTGCAGGCTTCGATAGGTGTCACCTCCCTGCCTAGGTGAGTGCCACCTCAGGACATAAGTTAGGTTGTAGGTACTGCCTGAGTTCATTCGTGCCTGCATCTAGTACAGAAATGGTATCGCCTATCGCACACAAGTGACCACGATGGGCGGGCGTGCAGAGAATCCAATATCTGTTGGATCTGAAGGCAAGTGGGTTGAGGGAGGATATCGTCAATGAGAGCACGAGGTAAAATGTCGAAAGGCTGAGATAGAGGAGGGGAAATTGAAGAGAAAACCACTCAGAAATGGGACTTGTTAGCCAGGGTTGGTTCCCAAATAGAAAAGACAAGAGTCCGACTAGCAGACGACAGAATGATTGCAGCGACAAGATAATAGTCGCAGCCTCAACCGAACCAATACCGGCATTCCTTCCCGTGAAGGATATTCACCTTCGCAAGCTATCGAGCCTTGCCTGTAGATCATCGTCACCTGGGTCCCCTCCTCCACTCCCAACAGCCTGTGCGATCCGCGGCTCGGCGACGGTGCTTGATTGGATATCCTGCGGCGTGTTTCCAAGCTGCGAGCCACAGCGAAATAGAGATTAGCCAACACAACACCACATGAAGGAATACACGGGGGCCAAAGGGCCCGAGCCGGAGGGAATGCACACATACTGCTTGGTTCAGGTCAATGCCAATCTCCTCCAGCACCTGTTCGACGACCTCGTCCCCTTCCTCCTCCACGCCGACATCCATGGCATCGTCGATGGCGTCGTCCATCATCTCTTGCCTTTGCTCCATGATGTCGTTTTCCCTCTCAAACTCCATGGCGATGCGCTGTAGGGATGGGAGGTTCATCGTGGCGTTCATGCTGCCTAGCGCCATGGTCGCCCCTTTCATGGCCTGCATCATCTGCTCGTTGGTACGGTAGGTCTGTAGTCGGAGAGAGATCTTCTGCAGCTGGCTGCGCATGCCATAGAACTTCTCGATGTATCGCCTCGTCCTGACAAGATCCTTGGCCTGAATCTTGCAAGCACCCATCTGGCCCTTCTGGGCGCTCTGCTTGATTTGGCTCACGAGGGTCTTCTCCTGCTTTTCCAGCTTCACCCGCTGCTGGTCGAGTTCGCGGATGGCCTTATCGAGGAGACGTTGGTTCTTGCGCAGACGCTCGGCAGGCGTCACGCGCTTACCGAAAGCCCATTCGAGAATCTATGTCGCCAGTCAGACTCGCCAGTTAGAATCGGCAGTAAAAATCCCATCGGTCTAGCCTCCCAAAGAGGCGGTGGCCTGCATTTGGGCAATACGGGTTCTGCTCACGTTCATATCGACAAGCTTAGCCTTCAGCGGCCTTGCGGGCTCAGGGACAAGACTGCCTGCTGGCTTTGCCTTGCGGCTCCGGGCTGGTCTGCTCCCTTCACAGACCCCAAAGACGCGAGAAAATGGGGAAGTCGGTCAGGGGATGGGGCGTTTGTAATGGGGGCACCAGGTGCGCTCAGTTGGAGTGTAATGATTTCCTCCGGCTTGATGCGTCTATGTCGATGTTACGAAGTTATGCCGATTTCTGGTCGAGCGTGTCGTCCAGGTACTTCTAGGGGAACCTATAGGCACCGAGATAGATGCCGGTTTGCGCTTTAGTTGGTTCGGCAGGGGCTAACCGGGCAAGGCATTCACAGGCACCAGTCACCGGGTCTTTGGCACGTATGCGGTCAAAATCTGGTGGGTACCCGAAAGGACGGTATCAAGCTGAATGACGAGGGGGCGTGAGCTGAGTGGAGCTTGGGTGGGCAAGTGAAGTGGTCGTTGGAGCTTCATGTCTATAATTGCATATCGGGCGGACAAGGAATCATGCAAGGATCATCAATGCTCATTGCGAACTGCCATGAGTGGGGCCTGTTTCTGCGCTTTTTGTTTGTGGGGAAATTTTTATGAAATCATGTCATGCAGTTGACTTACGGCGTGAATCCGCGAGTTCCGATTTTGCCCTCAACAGCCCTTTCTCGAAACCGCCGTACACTCCAATCTCTTTTCTCCTCAAAGATACACCTACCACCTACCTGATCCCCCTCCCCAAGTTTTCAACACCTATTGCTACGTCGCGGGTGACCATCACCTCCGATCCATCCTTCGTTGAATTGTTTAAGCGCAGGGTACGCGGGGCGCGTGTGTTGAATGGTTTGGGGCCGGTCTCGACTGAGCCATGAGCCAGGATTACTTCCCGCACGGCGACTTCGGGACGCCACGCGACGAGGATTTACGCACCGGCAGCGAGAATCCCGACCGTCGAGACGAGGCGCGAACGGAACGACAGCAGCCTGTGGGCTCTCGAGGGGCCCCTTCCTACCTAACCGTAGGTTCGGGCAACACCTCGGAACACGCCTCGCGACTCCAGGCGCTTCTCGATAACGATTCTGGCTACGGCGGCAGTATTGCAAGTGACGACGTTCATGCGCGATATCCGGCCGCCAATATCAGATCGAGCGCAGATGTCGGCTCCAGCACCCACGACGCGTCCCTCACGTCGATGGCGACCATGTCGTCGTCTCACGCCCTCGCGCAGCTTGATGCCGATCGCAGGCCGCAGGGCGGAGCCATACATCAGCTACATTATAACGCGCATCGGGTTTCCTTGGCTCGCTCAATAAGTCTAGCCATCGAGCTGCTTCGAGAACTTCAGGAGATGAACGCCACCTGGCCTGCTCACTACCCTTCGGTCCAGGGCATGGATCTAGGACCCAGTCCCGCCCCTCGCCCCGGCATCCAGCATTCCTACACTTCAACGGGCTTTGCGACCCCTCCCCAGTTTCAGGCCTCTGACACGCCCTCGCAACATCTCAGGCGATCTCTGACGTCGCTCGATGAAGCCAGTGGCAGCAGTTTGCAAGAGGCCGAGTCCAGCAGTGCTGGTGAGCGGAGGGTGGGCGGCGGAGAGCCTCCACGGCTCGTGTCGCCCCAGATTGCCCGCGAGTTCTCGGTGCTCAAACTTGACCTCAAGCTGGGCTCCCTGCACCAGGCTGAGCTGGTGCACTCCCTGGAGAAGGCATCGATCGCGTCGCTGCTGGACGGCAAGATCAGCTCAAGCATCAAACACCTCCAGTCGCTGAGGGAGCGGATCGAGGACACGTCCAGCAAAGTCCTGGTGACGGGGGATCTGAATGCCGGCAAGTCGACTTTCTGCAACGCCCTGCTCCGGCGCAAGATCCTCCCAGAAGACCAGCAGCCGTGCACCAGCATCTTCTGTGAGGTGCTGGATGCCCGGGCCAATAGCGGGCTCGAGGAGGTGCATGCCGTTCACAGAGACGCCATATACAACCGGGACGACGAGTCCACCTACGACGTATTCGCGCTAGCGGACCTGGAGCGTATCGTGACGGACAGCGAGACGTACCTCCAATGCAAGGTCTATGTGCGCGACGGCCGACCCATCGACGAGTCGCTTCTGAACAACGGTGTGGTCGATATTGCCCTGATCGACGCGCCGGGCCTAAATTCCGAGATGACAAAAACCACTGCTGTCTTTGCCCGTCAGGAGGAGATCGACGTGGTCGTGTTCGTGCTCTCGGCCGCGAATCACTTCACCATCTCGGCGAGGGACTTCATCACAGTTGCCGCCGCCGAGAAGGCCTATCTCTTCATCGTCGTCAATGGCTTCGACAATATCAGGGACAAGCAGCGATGCCAGAAGACGATTTTAGACCAAGTGCAGGGCCTTAGCCCGCGCACGTTCAAAGAAGCCCCGGAACTGGTGCATTTCGTGTCGAGCAACGCCATCCCCGTAGCAGGACTGACTGGGCCATCCCCTTCACTGCCCGCTCGGCAAGTCGGTGGCGCCGCCGCACCTGGCGGAGGTGGCGACGGCCCAGATGGCGGCGACGGTGATGGCAACGACACAGACGCAGACAGCGATCAACGCGGGGATTTGAAGGGCAAAGGCAAGGACGTAGAGAAGATTCGGGACTTTGGTATCCTCGAGCAGTCGCTCCGCAGGTTCGTTCTGGAAAAGCGGTCGCGGTCGAAGCTGGCGCCGGCAAAGAACTATCTCCTGAACATACTGGGGGACATCAACGCCCTCGCGACGGCCAACGTTGAGGTCGCACAGTCGGAGCTCGACCGGGTGGACAGGGAACTGCGCGAGTTGGAGCCGGTGCTTGAAACGAGCCGAAAGGCTCGCGCCGAAGCCGACGAGGAGATCGATCGGATCATCGAGCAGACCTGCAGCCAGGTATACGAGCACACCAGGTCAACCCTGAACGTGACGTTCCAGACTATTGGGAGGGCTACCGACCTCGAGGTGTCGCCGTACCCAGGCATCTGGGGTGCGATGGCCTATGCTGAGGAGTTGAAAGAGGCGATGCTCGCCCGCGTGTCGGTTGCCGTCGCACAATGCGAGGACCACGCGAGAGCCCGCACAGCCACCGGCGTCACCCTGATCGGGCAGCTTGGGCTGCGGCATCTGGGGGACGAATACGTTGACCTCAGCTTCCGTCCCGACGTCATGTTCCGCCGCAGACGCGACGTACTCGCCCGACATGCCGACATCCCTACCGAGCTGTGGGACTTTATCGACTGGAACGCGCTGTTGCACCGCCAGGAGAAGGTGGCCGGTACCGGCATGGCGCTGACCGTTGCGACTGCAGTGGGCAGTAGGCTCGTCGGCGGTCACGGCTGGTTAGATCACACCCTGAGAGCCGCCCGGATCCTCGGCAACGACGACCTTCGCCGGCTGATTATTCCCGGCATCGTCTTGGCTGGTAAGTTGTTTCCCTACCCCCTTGCCTCAATCCCTCCTTCATTTGCTGCCTGTGGTCTCTCTCCAAGGCTTCCCGGACTCTCATTGAATATCACTGCTTACAACTGAAACAGCCATCGCTGCATCCGCCCTGGTCCTCCGGACCATCCCCCAGTCGCTGCCCCGCCGGTTGGCGACCAAGATCTCCGCGCATCTCGAGTCCACCGACTATGTGCACTCAAACTCTACTCGCATCTCCGGATCAGTGCGCAAGGTGCTACGCATTCCGGCAGACTCCGTCCGCGTCGGACTGCAGCGCTCGGTCGAGCAGCTAGGCACTCGCCGAGACGAGACCTTGCACATCTCCAATGAGAGCAGCGTCGCGCTCAAGTACTTTGGCAACCTCGTCCGCAAGAGTGGCCACTATCGGAACGCAGTTGAGGAGGTGGATCTAGACGCGCATGCCTCTATCTGAGAACGATTCTGGCTCTCTGTTGTCATATTTCCCTTCCATGGAATCTCTGCTTTGTGCCCCCCCTCGTCTTCTTCTCTTCTCATCCTCCTTAGAGCCTGGAAATTTCGCCGCGATTGATAGTGTGTGGACCCACGACGTTTGTCGTGTCCTTCCATCTCCACGGTTTCTCCACGGGTTCTAGGTCTCTTTCTGGTGGTGGCTTGGGTCCTCCGTGGAAGATTTCAAAATCAGGGCATGCTCAATCACAGTAAAATTAGCCTGGCTGCAAAAGTTCAAATACTTCTCTTCTCCGCTCCGTTCATAGATCATACGTGCGGAACGCCGCTGGTAGTCTTGTGACTTTCTAGAACTGGCTGATAATCATAGTCTGGCGGCAACATTCTCGTCAAGAATCGTGAATGTTCCAACGTGATGGTGCTGAGGCTTTGCTTCCACATCTCCATCCCGTCAGCAGGAGAAGGGGGTCTACATGGCCCCGAGATGATAAGGCAACATCCCAACAGATGGGTAAGATTGATGTACAATATACAAAGAGAGGAGCGTGCGAATCTACCTAGATAGACGGATAGAAAGAAAAATAGGGTGCGCACCTCCCACGGAAGGCCGAGCTGATGACGCCAAAATCAACGTGCCTAATAATACATCGACGAGCTGCAAACTCTCATCTTCTGCCCCCTCATCTCCTGGAGCCGCTTCTGACATTGGGGACGGCACCCAAGCCCAAACGTACAAAAATTTAAGTATGCACAGAAACAAACCTTCGGATACAAACGAAGGTGTATCTGAGGAGGGTAAGTACCTTGGTACCTAGGTACCTAGGTTCCTAGTAGGCAGGTCAGAGGTTGAATTAACACATGCGGGTTTGCGCATGGTGGCTCGCCTGGAGACTCTCCGGTTCGAAACCACGTTCCGTCCTTCCTCGCCTGCTTGCTCTTCGACAGAATTCTGAGGGAAGATTTATAGTGACGGCTTGGCCGCCACGCCGCCGATGCCTCCACCCAGCGCAGCCCCGAGCTGGCTGGCTGTGTCACCGTCAGGCCTGTCGCCCCCCGAGGTCAACATCTCCCCACCAACCTCACGCATCCGCTGCTCTTGCTCCATGGCGAGGATGTTCTGCTCCTCGGACCAGAGAAGGGCGAATGGGATGCCAAAGAGGAGGGCGCTGACGGAGACGTGCCACGCCGCCTTGCCAAAGAAAGCCGCGCCGGTGCGAAGCAGTCGGGTGGCGCCCATCCAGCGACTATGGATCCAGCCGCGGGCGGTTGGAGGCACTATGTCGCGGAGTGCGTAGATGCGTTCCGCGAGGCCCTCGGCGTCGGGGCGGTAGTCTGAGTCGGTTGAGATTTCCGAGTCTGCAGTGTCGAGGGGGCTCTCCTGTCAGCAAGAAGCTCGGAATACCTTCCATTGCTCTAGTGTCTGTATATGTGTGCGCGTCGTTTGTCTCCCTCTCTGTCGCGTATGCTGAGCGGACGGGTGGACGTACCTGTGTCTGTGAAGTCATCTTCATCCTCGGGTCCAGGCTGGGCTCGGGTAAACTCCTCGTCGACAACTTCTGTGAGATGGACCATCTTGATGAAAAAGAAAGATGATGAGATAGATGTGGCACTGAGCGATCCCTATGAGTGCGAAATTGCGCAAATGCAGTCTCAGATCGTTAGGGAAACTAATGTCAACGTTATGTGCAGTAAAGGCTTCGGCGGTTGACAGTCCTGGTGGTCGTCAATAATTTTATTTTTTTTCCCGTGCTGTCAAGCTCGTCCCCGAGACCATCCTTGAACACGATTGGTCCAATCAGGTTTGATCCCAGTTATGAAAGGTGGAGACCAAAGTACCTAGATACCTAGGTACGCACCGACGGGCTACGTCCGCATTCCAATTCGGCAAAGTGGAATGCACAGTACGCAAGACAGCAGATAATACTGGCTGTCGTCCAAAGGCAAGGCAGGTAGGTGGTGCCTACGGGGAGCTGAAAATGAGGGAAGGCAAAGACGGAATCTATGTAACGCAATCTACAAATACCTAGCCCAGTACATATCAAACAAATTGCCATGGAAAACGAGCCCATGTTGAATTCAAGCAGTCAAACTCTGCACCCACAGATCTCAGCCGTTCTTCTCAGGTGCATCGGCAAATCTAATGCCACGACGAGTTGAAGACACCCGAGGCGTGTTGTCGTCGTCACTGTCCTCCTCCCTGATAGAGCCCTCGCCCTGCATCGAGATTCCTAACGCAGCCTCGCGGCGGCGTCTCTCGGCCGGGGTTTCGGCTACTTCGTTGCCCTCGCTTCCCTCGTCGCCATCCACGCCCTCAGCGCCTTCTGCAGCGCTGCCCGTTTCCTCAAGGACGGCGAGTCGTCGCCTCCTCTCCACAGCCGTCTCTCCATCCCCATCCTCATTTCCAGGAGCCCTATCGCCGATCGTCTCTTTGCCTCTGTCCCCTGGCGATGGCGACGACTTGAGCCCCTGGTCAGAGCGAGCGTCCTGCTTGGCAAGAGCTTTGACCCTATGAGACGCCGAAGACTGGTCGACAACCTCCCGCCGTGTGCCTCTGTCGAGCTTCTGCATTTCATGGATGAAGTCGGCCTTGGTCATGCGCTGGCCCACGCCCCCTATCGTGAATCTGATGTGAAGGTCGTCCTCCTCCTCGGCTTCCTCGGCAACACTCTTCTTCCTTGATCGCTGCGCGTCGGCCCCGACGGTCCTCTTGAAATTGGCCCAGTTGGGCACAGTCCCGGCCTTCCCTGCCGACTTGCTCGCCCCGGCGCTAGATGACTCGGCCTCGCCCGCTGGCGGCACAGCTTCACCGGCTTTCTCGGCGCCCTTCACAAGAGAGCCCATCCCCATGTATTTCAGACCCTGGGCCACCAAATCGCCACCGTCTCTCTCGGACTTGTGGGTCGCAGGGAGCTCGTACTTTTTAACCACCTCTCCGTCTTCGTCTTCCACAATGATCTGGTATCGGTGAATACGTGTTAGCATACGAGATATGGATAAAGCAAGTAAGAAGCAACCATTTTGTGGAAGGATGTGGTCTTACGGTGTTGCCGAACTGGTATGCCCGCGCCGGTTCGTGTCGTCGTGTCTTCTTTTCCTTTTCCTTCCGCTTCTCAATCTCTTCATCACGCCAGTTGCCGAGCCTCTTCTTGATCGAATCGTACGACCAGCCGGAGGATGTAGCATCCGGCGACAGTTGTTTCTTCACCGCCTCCTCGTTACTCTCTCCCGAGACTGGCTCAACCGCCACCACCTCGCCATCACTAGCCTCGACGATAATATGGTCTCCCTCATCGTAGACCTCCAACTCTGTTTCGACCCGCCGTCTGGGCTCTCCGCGCTCCCCAGGCGAGTGGCGTTCTTGGCGCAGCGCCTGATCCTGGGACTGCCCCCCCTCCACCCTCTGCTCCTGCTCCACCTCTTGCCCGCGACCAGGGCTTTGTGCGGTGTTCTGTTCCGGGCTATGTTGCTGCGTCTCTGAGTCCGTCTCTGACGCCCCCCTCTGGTTTGTCGGCGAGGAATCATGCACCGACTGGTCAGGAGACTCCTCTTGCGCGGCCGTGGCCGTCAGGTCGCTCTGGGTTCGGCGCTGAGGGAAGATTGCTGACTGGCTGATAGGTCCACCCGGGCCGATACCGTCGTCCCACTTCTTCCTGCGTCTTCGGCCGGCGAGTGAGGACGACCGACTACCCTGCTTAGCAGCGCCGTCTCGGTCCTCCTCACGAACGCGTCGGAGAAAGTGCCCGGGGAAGCCTATGGGGGGTAGGGTGCCGGGTGGCACCTCGGGCAGTTTCCCCTCTTCCACATCGGTATCGGACATTGTCCTCGCCTGGGACCTCGACAGGGAGGTTATTCTAGGCAGGCGGTTCATCCACGACGGGCCGTCCTCATGCGCGGTTGTGTAGGACATGGTCAAGGTCAGCGTATTGATATGCTTTCCAAGAGTGAAAACGGCGATGGAGGAGCCGTGCACAAGGATTGACGCGACGACTAGGAAGGTGGTGACGGGCCACACGAGCGTGATCAGGGCGAAGTGCGGTGTGTCGGCTGGGGGCAGCTCGGCCAGCGGGACAGGGTCGCCTGTCTCCAGCTCGGCGCGGGCGAGGATAGCGACGAATATCGCGCCGACTCCAATGGGGCCGAAGTGGCCCGCGAAGAGCGCCTCGCGCCACGTTTTGATATCCGGTATCAACGGCTTGAGCGCCATCATGATGGGAATGCGACGGAAGAAAATGACGAGGATGGCGATGACAGTGAGGCGCCAGGCGGAAAGGCCGATCGAGGCGTCGTTGAACATCTCCCATGGAATGATGGTGCCCAGGAAGACGAAGTAAGCCAAGTTCAGCAACAGATCGATGACGTTTGACACATGCGACTCTTCCGTCTTCTGGCCGAACCACCCGTCATTGGAGAAGCCGACTCCAGCGGAGAAGCCAACGAGCAGGTCGTCAACGCCCAGGATGCTGCCCGACCCAGCACAGAAGAGAGCCAGGGTGAAGTAAAAGACGAGAAAGCTCTCGCGGTCGATAAGGTCGTGCTTCTCGGCGTATTTAATGCCGTGGCGAGCGGCATAGCCGATGGTGAAGCCAAACAGAGCGCCGAAGACGCACTCATACAAAATTGTGTACACGATCCAGTGGAACGTAACCTTGCCGGCCACAAGGTGATCCTGGAGCAGGTACAGTGACAGGTAGACAAAGGGGAACGCCATGCCGTCGTTGCAGCCCGACTCGGCCGAGAGCAGGTCGCGGAGGTGCTTGGGCACACGCTTCGCAAATTTGCCCTTGCCGACGACGGAAGACGCCAGGACCGGGTCGGTGGCAGTCACGCACGCCGCGATCACCAGGCTGTCCAGCCAACTCAGCATCGGGATCATCCACCACACGAACAGGCTCGTGATCAGCCAGCCGAAGGTCATGACAGGCACCAGCAGGAACACGACCGACTTCCAGTGCCGCTCCATGTAGAACTTGGGCAGTTCGACCCCGACGGCGAAGCACTGGACAACGAGGACGATGCGCGAGAATTCGATCGTCACGATGTCGACGCTGCCCCACGATTTGGGGTCGATGAGGTTGGCCGCGTGTGGGCCAAAGATGAGGCCGCAGATGGTGGCGACCGTGGCCTCGCCGATGTACATGCGCTCCTTGATCACGGAGGAACATAGCATGAAGAGGGAAGTGAAGCCACCTAGGATTATGTAAACTAGGTGTGGCTTCGTGATCGAAAGGTGCTCCCACGCCATGATGGCGAGGCAGAGGAGGACCGACTCGCGGGGCAGTGGCGTCTATCTAGGTCCCCTAGAGAAACGGGTTACCTAGGTAGAGATCAACAGGACAGATTCGCAGATCTACCTCAAGCATGCCACAGCGATCCACGATATGATAGCGGGATACGTTAGCGGCTCGTCTGTTCGCACGCGCGCTGCACAAAGGGGGGGAAGCTGGTCTGGAGCATCCAGCCATTCCCATTCCAAGGTTAAGGCCTAACGAACGAAGACTGTCCGCTTCGTTTGCTTCCTCATTCGCACGACGGCGCTTCCAACCTATGACAGCCAAGGCTTCGATGCGCGAAGCTTGATGTCCAAGTTTGCTAAGGAAGCTTCATCCAGAAACACTCGCCTTGCCAGAAGCTTGATGTCTCGGGTGCCTGAGGAAGTCTTGTGTGGAGGGCCTAATGGACGGAGAAGGAAAGAAAGAAAAAGAGGAAGAAAAAAAATGGACAGGTCACGCCAATTGAGAGCCACACAGGACAGAACTGTAATAGGTCATGACCGAGGAAAAGAGAGTTACAAGTGGAAATCCTCTCCTTCTCAAAGTTCGTTTTGGCGTTTTCTCCTAGACCAAAACAGTTCGGGGGAAGACCACGGGTTGGAAAGGACTAGCTTTTTTTGAACCTCAACTTGGCGTCTTCACCCTTTTTTTTTTCCCGCTCCTGGGTTCTGTTAGTTGAACCAGGGTGACAAGAGCTTTGATCGGGACTAGAACCTCAACAGTGCCAAGACGTTGAGTTACTTTTAACTACCATGGCTTCCTGCCCAGACGTCACGTCACAGTGGGGCGTGCAAAGACAAACCAACTCTACATGACCCGCCCCGGCTTATAACGCAGACCGTAGATAGGTTCAACACCGCCATCGTGCAACAGAGAGTGAGTCCAGAATCCAGATAGGACTCAGTGGACTCAGTGTGTCTCGCTTGTTCAGCTTGGCGCTTTACGGTTGGTAATGGTTAATAAAGGACATTCGCCGCAGCGGTCATGTTGTTTTCCCCTGCCATGCTGTGGTAGGTCCGTTGGTCATACTCCGGTCGAGGCCCAACTGACTTGATTCCAGATCCCGTGAGGTTCAGGGTTGGGCGAATTAAAACACGGCGATAATGGGCGAGTATATCTCGCAGAAGAAAGGATTCACAAGGGAACTTTGGGCTGGTTGTGGGCTCGGCTTCTTTGGGTACATGCCGAGGAGGTATCCGCTTATCTGTCCGATAAGATAGCATCTGGGGTCGTGTTCATCCATGCTCAACGCGACCCCAGACGTGACGACGCGTGAAATCGAGCCTCATGCCCGCCGTCCACAATTCGGCGCCTCTCCAAAAGGCAGTTCCCCCCTTCTCCCCATCCCTCATAAGCAGGCCATTCTATAGAGGAAACCAAAGACTGTAGGCCTCCGCCGTGCTGTCTGGCTCTTCCACGACCGCACGCCGTATGACAGCCTGCTTTACGTCTGGCCGTCCATCATTCCGAGGATTTGCAATTGCGTGCTGGTGCCGCACTTTCGGTATTGCAGCGCTGCAGCGTGGCTACCTCAACGGCCCTGTCTCTTCGAGGGCGACAGCGATGCTGAGCAGGGCGGTACAGGATAAAGGGGTCAAACCTCCGCTCGGCGGCCCGACCTCTAGGACCACTCTTGCGAAGCAGTCGCCTCTCCCTTCTGGAACCAGGGGTGTGGTATCGCGGGCCGGAACTGGCACCGATGGTTCCATCGCTGCTTTCTGCAACCCGTCGGCGCGTCCACCTCTATCCGAAATCGCCCACGCAACCTCGTCTCGGACATTCAATTCGTCACAGGCTACCAACAGATATCCCACCGGTCCCCTTGCGACAGTACATGGGTCCCAGAGCTACGGGGGCTTTGCGTCCTTGTGTCACAACTCCAACTCCTTCGCCGAGGTGCCAGATGCGCTCGACCGCTTTGAAGCGGACTTCAGTGCAGACCCTCAGGCCGCGGCCAAATCCAATAGCGTTCCCTCGGTGTACATCGCCGACGATGACCTGAGTGACGATGACAGCCTTGAGAACCGCATCGGCCTCGACTTCGAAAAGCCATCCGTACTCCCAGCGCCGCCTCCAGTCCGCTTCGGCGTCATTAGCCCTCTGACGGAGAGCAACAAGCACGACGAGGCCCCCTCGGGAAGCTTCCAGAGCAACGTCTCATGGTCGCAATCGTCGCCCTCCCACCATATGCCCCCAGAACGACAAGAGACGCACCCCGTCCGGCAGTCGCCGCCCCCGAAACGGGAGATTGGCGTGGTCGATCCAGATGCTACGGTTCCTGCTGCTAAGAAGAGGGTCCTGCCAGGAAGCTTCACATCGCGGGACACATCTCGGGACCAGACCGAGGATTCCGCCAGAAACACGGGCCGTGCCCATAGTGCCGGCGCCACCGGAGGAATTGGCAATGATCTGTGGGAGAAAACCGCTACGGCCGTCAAGGCTCAGCAAAAACGCCACAGAGATCATCAGAGGAAGCTGACGGCTTCAGGGTCTGATCTGTCTACGGAGGAGATCCAGAACACTGCCCCTGCACACACCACGGTCGCCCCATCGAAGAATGCAGCAGCGTCGCTGAGCGTGGAGCAGCAGCATGTGAAGAGCCTCGTCTGTGATCGCAACCAGAGTGTTTTCTTTACCGGGCCCGCGGGGACCGGGAAGTCGGTCCTCATGAGGGCCATCATCACTGAGCTCAAGAAGAAGTGGGCCAGAGACCCCGACAGGCTTGCAGTTACGGCGTCGACGGGACTGGCGGCTTGCAACATTGGCGGCATGACCCTCCACAGCTTCGCGGGTATCGGTCTAGGCAAGGAGGATGCCCAGACTCTAGTGAAGAAGATCCGTCGTAACCCCAAGGCCAAGAACCGATGGCTTCGGACCAACACGCTCATCATCGACGAGATCTCCATGGTCGATGGTGAACTTTTCGATAAGCTCTCTCAGATCGGCCGCACTATCCGCAACAATGGCCGCCCCTGGGGTGGCATCAAGCTGGTGATCACCGGTGATTTCTTCCAGCTTCCCCCTGTCCCGGACGGCGGCGCCAACAAGAAAGAGACCAAATTTGCCTTTGAAGCAGCGACGTGGAATACGTCCATCGACCACACTATCGGACTCACCGAAGTATTTCGCCAGAAAGATCCCGGTTAGTGGAAACTCCTCTTTTTCCAATTATTGAAGGCCGTTGCCGTCAACGGAGCCCTCCACCCCCTCTTCTGTTAGAGTGAGAGAGTAGTGGCGGGCAGGCAAACAGTGAAACGCGCTCTCTAGACAGGCCCACTAACATTTTATAGAATTCGCCCACATGCTCAACGAGATGCGTCTGGGCCGTATCAGTGACCAAACAGTCCAAAATTTCAAGTCGCTCTCCAGGCCCCTTCACTTTGACGACGGCCTGGAGTTCACCGAGCTGTATGTGCCCCCCACCCCCGGCAAGGGCCCTCGCCCGGCTGCAACACCGGAATGTGACCAAAATGATATGGCACCGATGCTGATGTACATGATGGCTGCTCAGCTTCCCCACGAGGACCGAGGTTGAGAGCTCCAACCAGAAGCGTCTTAAGGCGCTATCGTCTGAGATGCATCGGTTCGAAGCTGTCGACACGGGAGACCCGGCCCACCGCGAGAGACTGCTGCAGAATATGATGGCGCCGAAGTCTCTGGTTCTGAAGCGCGGGGCGCAAGTAATGTTGATCAAAAACATGGACGATACGCTCGTGAACGGCTCGCTCGGGACAGTCGTTAACTTCATGAGCGACGCTACGTTCCAGATCATGGGTTCCGGCGATGGATATGGCTCGGGCGATGACGAGGAGAAGCAGGATAACGGCATAGATGCTGCCGTCAAGAAGCGGATTCAGATGTTCGGCCACGAGCTGGAGGAGAGCGGCGGTGCTGACCAAAAAAAGTACCCGCTGGTGCGATTCCACGGCGTGGACGGCACAGCACGTGTCCTTCTCTGCGTACCCGAGGAGTGGAAGTCGGAGTTACCAACCGGAGAGGTCCAGGCGTCCCGAACACAGGTGCCACTCATCCTCGCCTGGGCTCTCTCGATCCATAAGGCCCAAGGTCAGACTCTGGAACGAGTCAAGGTCGACCTAGGGAAGGTCTTCGAGAAAGGCCAGGCATATGTTGCCCTCAGCCGCGCAACAAGCCAGCAGGGACTTCAGGTCTTACGGTTCGAAAAGCACAAGGTAATGGCGCACCCACGTGTCATCCAGTTCTACGACAAGCTCTACAGCGCCGAGAGTGCCATGAACAAGAAGGCGGCGGCGCCAGCCCTGGGCAGAGCGGGACCCCCAACCGCTCGGCCGTATAGCCGGAATGGCGGGCGTGTCGTCGCTGGTCTAGCGGCGGCCGAGCAGCCAGCAACGGCTATGTCGGCAACCTGCTGACGGGATAAAAGGGGGCGGATGGGGAATCTGAAAGGGGAGGAGAGAGGGGAGGAAGCTGAGAGACTTAGAGAGAGGTACCTAATAGTCACATGGAACATTGCGTGCTATATATGGTCACCCGGAAGTGACCCAGGCCTGGTCCTCAAGGGTCTTGTGCTGAGCCTCTGCCCCTCCCTACCTCTAGGGATAAAGGCGAAGTCTATGTGGCAGCCGAGCTCTGGGACATTTTGACTCTTATTTACCAAGGCGTCCCGGCCTGACTAGCCTTCAGCCACCCTCAACAGAGCATTCTATGTGATCAACGGGCGCCTCAGCGGGAGGCGGGGGAAGTTGACTGGAGCAGATATAGTTGTAGGTACCTTCAGGTACCTCCCACCACCTGGCATGTATAGTGGCGTTTACCAGTCGAGACACACCTGGTTTAAAGGTAATACATCCTCCCTTTTAGGTATACCTAAGTAACTGTGTGCATTCGCGCCCTTAGACATCTACGAATTCCAAGTGTTGTACGCGTTGGCGTCCCCAGGTGGAAGTGCAAGGGAACCACATCCTGCATGACCAGTTCGAGGGCAGTTATATCGATAAGACCCGTAATAATTTTAGCCTGCCCCACTTCTACCGACTCCCACAGCATCGCCAGTCCGCTCAGACCCTCAACACAAGCCAGCTGGGAGATTTTGCATCAATCCTCAGCGCGTCAATTTAGTGTGGAACGAAGTTCTTCGAGCACCGCCCGGGTGTCACTTAACAACAAGGCATACAGGTGGGACAAGGGAGTAACCTAGGTACCTAGGTAGGTACCTGACCTAGGGAATAGGTGGGCCGTATAGCCCAGAGACACACTCACTCCACTCGGCCAATCGCTTTGCTTGTTGGCTACAACAGTTATTTCGCTGCGGGCGACTGGCGCAGCCCTCGAACGGGACGTCAACATCGAAATATTCGAGATCCTCTCAGTGTCACCCGAATGGTGAATCGGTAGAAACACAAAAATCGGAAATCCCTCGGCTAACCTCGCCTGCATGTGCTGAGGGAGCCCGGCAGCCGGCAGCCGGCAGACGGCAGAGTGCGGAGTCGCACGAGCTCCGGCCGCTCCGCTCCGTCGCACCACCGCTCTCCCACGGCTATTCTTCAGTGGCTCTTCAGTGGCCCTTCAGTGGCCCTTCGATCGACGACTCCGCAGAGGCCCAGCAGAGGCTGCGGCATTCGAACTGCCATCATGGCAGCCGAGTTTATTGGGGCTCATATGCTCGTTACCCTCCACCAACCCCCGGCCAGGCTCCGAGGTGTTGTAAGCGACGTGAAGTCAGGACACAGCCTGACGCTGTCCGACGGTAGGCAGCCGTTCCATCTATCCTCTCCGCTCTTCCGCCAACGGCCCGGTCCTCCTCGCTGCATGAACTCACTCGTTATGTGGCTCCTTCAGTCTGGTCAGCCGATACGCAAGTATGGCTTCAAAGCCATCTCACCATCGAGGCGGCCAATGTTGCAAACTTGGTAGAGGTGCCTTCCCCCCCGGCGCCGCAAGTACCTACCGCCGTTCCCGCCAGCAACTCGTTCTCGCAAGCTCCGCTGCCGATAGCCGATCCTGCCATAATCTCCGTGGGCGAATCCCCAGCTGCGGCATCTTTCCCCAAAACCGTGCCCGACTCTGGCCCCCACGTCCTATCCAGCACGAGCGGAAACAGAGAGCTGGGGCCCCCTTCACAAGGGTCTCGCGAAGCCACCCCTCTCGCCTCCATCGTCAAGTCATCTAGGGTCTCGCCTGTCGACAATACAGAAGCCGATGAGCAGCCCCTTGTCGCTGACGGCCGCGTTTCGCCGACTGGTGCCCCTGCGGCCAACTCGTCGTCCCAGACTCCTGGGAAACGGAAAAACAGGCGGCCGCGGCCAGGTCGGGGCAGCCGCCCTGCTGGCCCCCTGGACGGCGTGCATGAAGCAACTGCCTTGACAAATAGGCCAGCCCCGGCTCCCGGCCCTGGCCCCGGCTCGGGCGCCGGCCCAGTTCCCGGCGCTAAGGGCTGGCGGCAGACCCCGATCTTGGAGAATACGGCATCCTTCCAGCCGTTCAGCTCTCTCCGGAAGGCGCGGGGCAAGAGCGGGGGCGGCGCCTCTGAGCGGCGCGACAACGGCTGGGCATCAGAAGACGTAACCGATGTGCAAGAGCTGGGCGAGTTTGACTTCGAGGGCGGCCTAGCTAAGTTCGACAAGCACGCCCTGTTCGATCAGATGCGCAAAGACACCCAGATCGACGACGCCGACCTGTTAGTCTCGCACAACCGGCTTCCTAGGCCCAAGCCAGGCACAGCCGGCGGCAAAAACCTACACCACACCGAAAACGTTCTCGACCCCACCACGTCGCCACTCCACGCAACGATGACGCAGGGGGAGACCCCAAACGACTTCTGGAACAGCGAGGCCGACGACGGTGTCGCTGCAGCCGACGGTGCCGAGCGACCCAGCCGGCGGGAACAGGGGAGCCGACAGAGCTCACGCCGCGGAGAAAGCAGGATGTCCGGTGCCGGAAGGTCCCAGTCACGCAAGGCGAGCGGCACAGCACGGGCGCAGGGCCCGGCCCGGACCGGCTCTGGGGTATGTCCATTCCACACCGTGCACGTAGGACTTGGTCGCTTGGCAGGGGCGCTAACGATTGTAAAACTGACTGACGATGACCGACCTGCAGACAAATCCAGCAGCTGTGCTCGCCCCCGCCACGGGGCCGACCACGGGGCCGCCAGGGCTGGTCTTACTACCGTCGAACCGCCGCGTTGAGCCGGTCTCGGCACTCCAGATGCTCAACTTAGAGAACATCGCCCATAACGAGCTCGGTCTGACGGAGGAGATGATGACGGAGAACGCCGGCCGAGGACTCGCTGAGGTTACCCTAACGGCACTCACAGACCCCGCCGTTAAGCTTCTTCGGTCGGGTTCCGGAGCTGGGCCAGGGGCCGGTGCCGAGTCGCTTCCGACGGTGGTCATCCTGGCTGGGAACAACAAGTCCGGAATACGCGCGGTCACAGCCGGGCGGCACTTGCGCAACAGGGGCACCAACCCTGTTGTGTGTGTGGCCGGGGTGGAGCGCGGCGACCGCGACCTCCTTGAGGGCATGCGTCAGCAGCTGCGCCTGTTCCGGAACTTTGGTGGGCGCGTGTACACCAAGGCAGAGCTCTTCGAGCACGTTCGCAAGCTGAGCATCCCGACCCTAACCGTCGATGCACCACGGGGGCCCTTGATACCGAGGCCGCCTCCGGTGACCCTGATTGTGGACGCACTCCTCGGCCTAGCCACCCCGTTCGACGAGCTGCGCACGGGCGAGCAGGCGACAGTGTATGAGCTGATTGAGTGGGCCAACCGAAGCGAAGCCTTCGTGCTCGCTGTCGATGTGCCCACCGGCATCGATCCTTCTACCGGCCGGGTCAGCATCGTGGACGGCAACTACTTGTACGTGCGACCCCGTTTTGTCGCCGCGATGGGGGCCCCGAAAAGGGGCCTGCTGGAGATTATCCACACCGCCAAGACCGCCGGCGGTGAAGAAGGAGCCACGCCTGACCAGGCTGGTGCTCCTGACGACGACTCGGTGGCGGACTGGAAGCTCTTCGTTATTGACGTCGGCCTCGGGCCTGCCGTCTGGAAGAAGGCCGGCACTAAGATACGTCGAGGCATCGAGTTCGGCGATAAATGGGTCTTGGAAATGAGGTTCGATGGCACGACCACCGGCTTTGGAAGATAACCACAGTTTTTCTATTCCCTGGGCTCGGATTGGTGCTCTTTTTACCGGGTTCATTCTAGTATCTACTTCCCCTTTCCAACCCTACTCAGCTTCGCAGAGTCTAACCGTCTTTGCTTTATTTTCATTTTTTTTCTTCGCCTCCTTTTTGGCTGGGCTTGTTTCAGAGATGGACGCACAACCCAATCGTCGTCTTGGCTTACTTATATGTCTATAAACGACCCAACTCGGGATTTTGGTTTCTCTCCTTGGTTGTCTTGGCATACAGTGTTCGTCCTCCTTCCTGTCCACATACCTACTACCTAAGTACTTAGAGAAAAGCTTTCCAGAAAAAGCAAACTGGGCAATTGCCATGTTATTATCGGCTTCGTGATCACGAATCTAGCCGGGAATATAAAGAACAAAACTAAGATAAACATGAAACCAGTCCGACAGCGAGAGGGAGGGGGAGAAGAACCAAGAGATAGTCTCAATGCCATCTATGCAGCCACCTGCCTCCCATTCACAGACGCGTCCATCAGCGCTGTTGTGCCCCCGGCCACATGATGGCCGTTACTGTGATGTTGCTTCCGAGTCACGTTAGGGGGCGGGGGCACGTCAGTGCTCTTAGGAGCCGTCCCGATGGAGAACACGGGACTCTCCCACTTCTCGCCCTTGAGAGCCAGCTCCCGATACTCAGTGGCCTTGGAGCTGATCCCCCCGGGCAAGTGTATGTCGGGGAAGATGCTGTCGTCCTTCGTCACGGCATAGTTGATCTTCTTGTCCGCGGCAATGGCCTCGGCCTTCTTGCGACCCGCGAGCACCTGCTTCTGAGCAGCCGTGATGTAGCGGCGATATATGTTGGGGACGTTTTCCGGGTCCGAGCGGGCCTCATCTAGCGCCCGATCGGCCTCGAGCTTGACCTGGAAGAGGAGTTGGTCGAGTACGTCGAAGTTGTCCCGGATGGCTTTCTCTACCGCCTTCTGCAGTACAGGGCGCAGGACATGGAGCATCAGTGGCCTCGCCAGGTTAAAGAGGAGCTTGTGGTTCGACTTGGAAAGCTTGATGCTGAGATGCTTCACGTCGACGTCGACCTTGTCGACCTTGAAGAACTTCTGCGAATCCTTCTCGTCGGGGGTCGACACTTTAAGCTTGAAGGTAAATCCTTGGCCTCCCATGAGGATGTCGGCGACGCCGGTGTCGGTGAGGGCGGGGAAGCCTTGCTTGCGGTGGATGTGGTAGCTGACATCGCGCAGGTCCATCTGGACACCAGCCACCTGAATCTCCGCAGAGTGCTTGTTCTTGCTGGTCTCCTTCTTGCGGCCCCATCGCACATAGTTCTCGCTCGAGATCTCGAGCACGTTGGGCATGAAATTGTCGCTCTCGAGAACAAGATTCTCGACGATGAGATCCACTGAAGGATCGCTGTACTCCATGCGCGGAATGGGACTGTTCGCGTTGATGTCGAGTGTCAGTCGCGCCATCCAAAGCCGGCCGCTTCTTTTCTGACGTTGTGTTGCTTTGCTGCTGCCAGTCGCTGCCATTGGGGGGATGGGTCACGGGGTCATTTTGAACTCACATATACGCCGCATTCTCGAAGATGGCCGGGATGATGACATCGGTGAGGTCCTTGACGAGATGCTTCTTGAACGTCGGCTTCCCGTTGTCGTCGTTGCCCAGATCGGTGAACAGCTTGCGGAGCGAGGCGGCAAAGGCCTTGTTCTGGGGATCTTGGTCGAATTGATCTGCAAGGACCTTGACCTCATCTAGAATGCGACCGGTCTGGGCCTTGTACTTGCCGCGCAGGAGCTGGTTGCCGCGGTCGTACAGCCGGTTCCACTCATCGGTCGACTCGTCCTCTAGAATGTAGCCCTGCTCCTCGAGGCAGCGGCGGACGTACTTGTTCATTGCCTTAAGCCAGTCCTTGAGCTCGGCGTCGTTATCCGCGTCACGGTAAACCTGCGAAACCGACGCCCAAAAGTCGTCGGTGGACGTGCCGTTTGCGAACCTCTCAATGATTTTCTACTGGGGGGTCAGCCTGCCGTCACTTGCCCTCTCGACACTTAGACAGCAAACGCAGATTAGTGCGTCCAGTCTGGTGGGAGAATACCAAAGGTAAATCGTACTTTGAGGTCGAGCTCAGCCTGGTGAAGCCCAGATCTTGCGTTCTGAACAGTGCCGGACCCATTCTTGCCGAGATCCCGAGCATGGCCACCATACTGCTCAGCCAGATCCAGCAGGGTCTGGATGGCCCGCTGGTAGTCTGGGTGTTGTTGGCACTCAATAACGAGTTTCTAAAACCGCGACGAATATCTCGAATTAGCATTGCTGGCCCTCCATGGCATGGCTACATGCCGTCTCACCCCTGCTCCGCTGCTCACCTTCAGGCGCCAGACCGTCTGGTCGCGCCGGTCCTTAGGCATCTTCCGGGACAGATACTCTTTAGTTCGAGCTCGATACTCCGCCGTCCTGGTCTTCGCGGCATCACTCGCAGCCGAGACACCCGCAGCAAGCTTTTCTGCCTCCGCGTCTCCGGACTGCGGAGCACCATCCGCGGCGGCAGCACCATTTCCCGCGTGCTGGGTGGCTCCCGCAGTGGCCGCCGACGGTGCGCCGTTCTGTTGCTCGCCTATCGTCGAGACCTTGTTTCCGAGTTTGTCAGCGTTGGGTTCCTCAACACCCTCACATCGGTGACGGTGTGATCACCGCAGCGTTGCGGTTCCCGGTGTGGTCCCCGGTGTGGTTCCCAGTGCGGTTCCCGCTGCGCTTACCTGTGCGGCAGCAGCCATCCCTGACGTGCCGTACACATCCTTGAGCTGCTTCTTGATGCCTGAGAGATCTGGGGTGTCGTGCCAGGTGTTGTCCTCGGCAGGGTGGTCCATCTGCGCAAGTTCTTCCTGCGATGGCTTCACGCTCGTCGCAGCCTTGGTTGCTGCGTCCCCGGCCACATCCCTAATGAGGATAGAGGCGTCCTTTACTGCGAGAAGTTAGCGCCTGTCTTTACTGGCGGGAACGATGATGGGACGGTGAGCCGCAAGTAACCATACAGAGCTTGCGGAACTGGCCGTTGGTGATGATCAGAGTTCCGAGTGTGCGCAGGCCCTCGAGGGCACGATCTCCATGAGCCTTTGCCGTTTCCTTGTCGATAGGTGCTTCTGGACCATCGATCGCGGTATGGTCAAACTGAATAGTTTGCCAGGCAAAGTCCTGAAGCAGATTGCCCTCATTCTTTGACAGGACCAGGTGCTGAGCTCGCTTGATCACCTCACGAGCATCAGCCACGAGAGCTCGGCCCTCTGAGGAGAGGCGCTCCGATGGACTAGCCAAAGGCCGAGATGCAAGCAGGCTGTTTAACGCGACATCGATTTGATCATTCTGCACAATTAACACAGTTAATGATTACTCTGTCAGCTGGGCACCGCAGTTTGGGGCTGCTTCGACCATAATGATGGAGGCCCTACAGATGGTGCCTTTCCGTTACGGAAGGCTGCAATGATGCCGTAGAGCTGAAGTTTGCGGGTAACATCGGCATCTTTTTGCTGGACGTCGACGGGCTTGTTCACGTCGGAAGAGCCCTGGGGTGCCATGTTGGCGACTCGATCTTCGGATGCTAGGAAGCAATAGCGATGGCTACCTCGGAGCTTACAGGAGGTAGTCCACACCACCAGATTAGGGATCAAGGTTCGTCGAGGCGGTACGCACGAAGATTGAATGGGAAATAAGGGATGGGTAGGTGGGGTTGCAACAAGGGAGCAATGTATAAGTGGTAGCACAGGCAGGCAAGAATTTGGAAATGGGAAATGCCCCAGGAGAATAATGATGAATTCAGCGAGAATTGTAGGCGGTCCGTTCCCGTCGTTGTCTGAGACTCAATGCTCAGGAGCACTCAATGTCCGTGTGCAAGCCCCGTGCTTCTTGGTGAGACTATATGGTCTTTCGGGTCGATGCTTCTCGACCATCTGCAATTGGCAAGCTGCCGGTTTTCCACCTGGACCAAGCAAATAGAGGACGTCATTACCAGCTAACTTAGGGTATAGCCTGCCGTCCCTACCGAGCCCTCCCTACTACTAGCGAGGACACATGTCGTGGCTGGCGACAGCACATGTCGTGGTAGCACAAGTCAGGTCGCGTGGGACGGGACTGAAATGACCTCACCGAACCGGCTAGCTGGCTCACCCTTTGCTATATTTCCGATTGGTCTCAGGCAGGCATGCATCAATGATATCAATGATCAACATGTTCGTGAGGTGGTTGGGGGTTCTATTGGTGGTGCCTGCCGACTTGCAAGCAGGTGTTTCGGGTCGAACATGACGTCACAGAATCAATTGCTGGGTGGGAGCCGAAGTGGGCATGAGCCCCTGGAGCCAGCTCCAAGCTTCAAAGCTTCCCCAGCTCTCGCCCCACACATAGCAGGCGATCGACGGCGGTTTCGCATTCCCATTGGCTTGGAAGCTACATGCAGGCTGTCCCCCGCCTCTGGGTGTGCGGTGCCTAACGCCAGGCAACCAACCAAACCAAAATATCACAGAACTTCAGACGCGCGAGTCTGACGCGTTCTGCACTGAAGCACTCGCAAGTTTCGTCGAGCCATCAACAATCGGGTCGACAAGTCCGCAATGCCTTCAAAAAGCGACCAAAAAGGGCGCGCAAAGTCACAACCGGGGCGGTCCCGTGAGGCTGAGGAGGAGGATGAAATGCAATATGGCGTGCGCTCGGCTCCGATTAGCACAGACGAGGAGCTCGATGAAACGTAAGCTTAGCGCAAGGTGCGAAGAGAGGTCGAGGCCATCGCGCTAATGCTTGCTTCTTGTCTACATTCACTACCTAGGTACCTGAACCGCCCGAGGAATCACTCCAAGACGCTCGTCTTCTCCCGGCTATACCTCGACCTCTTCAACCCTCTAAACGAAAATAAGACTCGCCGGGGCGGGCCCGCAGGAAGGGCCATCGGCCCGGGTGGGGCCAGGGCTTCCAAGCTCTCGCCCCACGAACAGCGCCGCGCCGTGATCCAGCGCTTCATCGCGCGCTGGCGGGCCGAGGTGGGAGACGACTTCTACCCGGCGCTGCGGCTCATCCTCCCGGACAAGGACCGCGATCGGGGCGTGTACGGGCTGAAGGAAAACACGATCGGGAAGCTCCTCGTCAAGTTAATGCAGATCTCAGCGGACTCGGACGACGGGCGCAGTCTGCTCCGGTGGAAGGTGCCGGGGCAGACGCTGGCCAGCCGCATGGCCGGAGACTTTGCCGGGCGCTGCTTCGAGGTGCTGTCTAAGCGGCAGATGCGGGCCGAACCTGGCGAGATGCGCATCGCCCGCGTCAATGAGCTGCTCGACCGGCTGGCCGCGGCGTCGGGCGAGGCTGAGCAGCTGCCCGTGTTCCGCATCTTCTACGAGTCCATGAATGCCGAGGAGCTGAAGTGGCTGATCCGCATAGTGCTACGCCAGATGAAGGTCGGCGCCACCGAGCGTACCTTCCTCGACCTGTGGCACCCAGACGGCGAGGCGCTATTCGGGGTGAGCTCCAGCCTTCGCCGTGTCTGCTGGGAGTTGTACGACCCGGCAGTGCGCCTTCCGCAGGAGGAAACGGGGGTGGTGGCCCTGATGCAGTGCTTCCAGCCACAGCTGGCCCAATTCCAGATGCCGGCCTCGTTCGAACGCATGGTTGAGCTGCTTCGTCCCCGGCCGCGGCCCCGCAACAAGCCCCACAACTCGCCTCGTCCTCATCCTCGTCGCGCCCCAGCCTCCGACGGAGCTGGCAAGAAAGACGACGAGGGCAGCGACAACGGCAATGAAGAGGTCGGCCCCAATGGCGACGATGCCGAGTTCTGGATAGAAGAGAAGCTCGATGGCGAGCGCATGCAGATGCACATGGCTGAGGACGAGGGCATCCCTGGAGGTCGGCGGTTCCGCTTCTGGTCGCGCAAGGGCAAAGACTACACCTACCTGTACGGCAGTGGCTTCGAGGACGACCGGTCGGCACTCACGCGGCACCTAAAGACAGCTTTCGATCCCGGGGTGCGGAGCATCATCCTCGACGGCGAGATGGTCACCTGGGATCCACGGATCGATAAGATGGTGCCATTCGGCACGCTCAAGACGGCGGCGCTTCTGGGACAGAAGGCAGCTGCCGACGACGAGAGCAGCGAGCGGCCGTTGTTTCGCGTGTTCGACATACTCTACCTCAACGGCGAGCCCCTTACGTCGTACACGCTGCGGGACCGCCGGCGCGCTCTAGAGCGGGCGGTGCCGGGCGCGCGCCGCCGCCTGGAGGTGCACCCGCACGAAGTGGCCACGTCGGCCGCCGCCATTGAGCCCCTCCTGCGCCGCGTAATCGCCGAGTCATCCGAGGGCCTCGTGCTCAAGAACCCGCGGTCCGCCTATCGGCTCAACAGCCGCAACGACGATTGGCTCAAGGTCAAGCCCGAGTACATGTCCGAGTTTGGCGAGTCTCTGGATTGTGTCATCATCGGCGGCTACTTCGGTTCCGGCCACCGCGGCGGCAGGATCTCCAGCTTCCTGTGCGGCCTGCGTATGGGGGAGAACAAGCTGGCCTCGGGCCAGCCTGCGGAGCGCTGTATCAGCTTCTTCAAGGTCGGCGGAGGGTTTCGCGCGGAGGACTACGCCCAGATCCGCCACCTGACGGAAGGCAAGTGGCACGACTGGGACCCTACCAAGCCGCCAAGCGACTACATAGAGCTCGGTGGCGGCGAAAGGCTGCAGTACGAGCGGCCCGACGTGTGGATCCGACCCAGCGACTCGGTCGTCGTCTCGGTCAAAGCCGCCAGCGTGGGGCCCTCGGATCAGTTTGCCACCGGGGTCACGCTGCGATTCCCCCGCTTCCGTCGCCTGCGCACCGACCGCACCTGGGACTCGGCTCTCGACGAGGACGGCTTCGCCCGACTCCGCGAGGGCGTTGAGCAGCACGCACGCGAACGCTCCGAAATGAAGATCGAGGACCGGAAGCGCCGACCGACCAAGAGGCCGAAACGAGAGCTGGTCATCGCCGGCCAAGAGGATGCAGACCAACCACGCCTCGTAGCCGGAGCTGGCGCAGGGGGATGGGGCGGTGCCGGCGGTACAGTATTCCGCGGCCAGGAGTTTTGCGTCCTCTCGGAATCTCTGAAGCCGACAAAGCGGACCAAGGTCCAGCTTGAGGATCTGATAAAGGGTCACGGCGGCCGCATCTCGCAGAAGGCCGACCCGAGCTCCGGCATGTTCCTCGTGGCGGACAAAAAAGTAGTCAAGGTCGCGAGTCTCATCAAGCAGGGTGGCGACGACGTCAACATCGTCAGGCCGAGATGGATCCTGGACTGTGTGAGCCAAGGCGGCGGCGAGTCCTTACTGCCCGTCGAGGAGGCACACCTGCTGCATGCGGCCGATCCTGCGAGGCGGCTCGCTGCACAGAATGTGGATAAGTTTGGCGACAGCTACGCCCGAGATGTAGAGACCGAGGAGCTCCGCCATATCCTGTCCGGCATGTCTACCTCGGGTGACGGCAAATTCGACGGGGCCGCTTTCCTCGACGAGCTCGAGGGGCGGGGCCATGCGCTAGGACAGGGCGGGACCAAGGGGTCTGTGTTTCGACGTTGTGTCGTCTACTGTGCTAGAGAGGCCGGAGGGAACGGAGCCGTCGATAATCATGTGTATCGGATACAAAACCTCGTGCGCTTCGGAGGCGGATCTGTGGTAGCTGATAGGAGTTCCCCCAGCATCACGCACCTGGTGGTCGTTGCCCAAGACGCTAAAGGTCTTGCGGAGCTGGCGGCCGATATGCGCCATCTGGCTAGCTCCAGATCGCGGCCGCCGAGGATCGTCACACACAAATGGATCGAGGAGAGCTGGAGGGAAGTCACGTTATTGGACGAAGAAGGCTTCGTTCCGCCGTAGTACCAATTATCATCGGCTACCTACCCACCGATGATGTTGACGACAATAGAGGTCTTACTTGGCGGTACCTAGTACCGACCTACCTAGGTACACTGTGAGTGATTCATCTGCAGAACGCCTTGGACACATATCAATACGTCCGCTGCTCGACATGGCGTCTATCGCAAGGGGCTTCTCGCAACGGGTTTGTGCAGTGGCTCACACTCTTGTTATTCATCTCTGCCGACTGAGCTACTCGGGATGGTAGGAAGGTACCTACGGAGCCAGGTAGGCGGAGCGCCCTTTCAATGTTGGCGGCCACCCCCACAAAACCTCTCTTCTGATCTATTCATCGTTCGTCCTTCATCCCCCTTTCAGGCGCCACAGCAACGTCTCTTCGCAGGAGTCCATGTTACTTGCCAATCGTCAGGAACAGCCGGTCGCCGACATCGCCAAGCCCCGGGCGGAGCATGCCACGGTCGGTCAGCTCTCCATCGACGCCAGCGACCCAGATTTCGACACCCTCGGGCCACTCCGCGGCGGCGCGCTTTGCGCCCGGTACTGCAGCAATGACACTGAGCACGATTATTCGCTGAACGCCCCACTCGCGCAGCGTCTGGATAGCCGCGGCACATGTCCCGCCCGTGGCGATGACGGGGTCGAGGATAAAGGCAAGGCGTGAGGAGGCGCTTTGGGCGGATTCGCCCGGCGTATGAGCGTGGTTAGGCAAGTTGTTGTAGTATTCCACCGGCTCAAGGGTCAGCGGCTCGCGGTACAGGCCCAGGTGGTGGACGGGGACGGGATCCGGGAGAAGAGTCTGGACGGCTGCAGCGGAGGGGGTGGGAGGGAGGTTTGGGGCCATGATTCACTCGTTAGTTCACTGGACGGAATGGGGTGGAGGCAAGAAAACCTCGAAAGGTCGGGGCCGTGCCCACAGCTCAGGGGTCGGGGGTTTGGGGCCCATGAACTGCCGACCTTCAACCATGGCCAGGCCTGACCGTAGGATGGGCACGAGGCACATTGTCTGTGGCGAGATCCGAGTGGTTTGATACTCAATCCCAATTGGGGTTTCGTCCTTTTCCGCGTTCAGAAAGTCATCGATGTTTTCGTGCCGTCAGCCATTTTGGGTTTTGGATGAAGCCTGAGTGGAGGGGGGAAGGGGAAGGGGGAAGGGGGAAGAGAAGATAGCATGACGTCGACACAAGGGGCCAAAGGCGCGGAGCCAGGAAGCAGGAAGCGGGAAGCTGCTGTTTATGGGGAGAAAATATCCAAAATTGCCAACCTTGGGGCCATCAACGGCCGAGACGCTCGAGGCCAGGGCCTCGCAGGTAACAATGAGAGAGATTTCGTGCACGAGGCTCTTGACCTCTTTCGCGGCGGTGCTTTTCGACCGCAGCTTGCTGAGCTTGGTCAAGAGGCAGGGGTGGCTCGAAACGTGCACATTGGAAGGCAAGTCTGGCGAGCTCATCCTGTAACACAGCGGGCGGTATGGCCGACTACCTAGGTAGATAAGAAGGGGAGCGCTTGAAAGGGCAGGGAGCGGACGTGAAGAGATGACCTTGCTAGGTTAGGTACCAGCGAGGTCGGTAGCGATAGGAAATGAAGAACGATTACTGCTCTTTGTTTTTCGAGATGTTCTGTGCGACTGACTGAAGGCCGAAAGCGTTAGATTCCTTTCAAGCACCGGACAAAGCTCGTAGGGTAGAGATTGCTTCAGCGAATGTTGCGGTGTGAACTCCGGTAATCGGGCGAGCTCAACATACATATTCGAAGTCAAGGTATTAGTGCTTCTGGAATGATCCCCTGTTCACCCCCTGAGATGCGCTGTGTCAGACAGGTTATGATCTACTATGTGGTGCTGGCTTTTGTTATCAGCACAGCGGGGCGCCTGTGAACCATGGCGCTTGAACGGGCATGTGACCACCTCGAATAGGTGCTAACGCAAGGAAAGTCTGCCGCACTTCCACCTACTACGTGGTGTCTACGACCTACCTATGTCCGTGAGTGGTAGGTACCCATAGCAGGATGACCGTTATCAATCCATTCTCCAGGCACGACTTGCGTCAAAGCGGGCTTCACCACAAATCGCACACCGCAGCAGCATTTCCGAAAACTTGGCTCGAGCCATGCATCATCCGCAAGCTGGCCAAGCCGGGCTGGGACTGGACTTGGGACTGGAGCTGGAACTGGAGATGGCAACACAGGAGCCGTCTGACACGAATCCGAAGGGACCGGCACTGCCAGCCACTGTACGACCAGATTCGGTGCGGCCGGGTTCGGTACGGCCGGGGTCGCTGCCACCAGCCCCACCCTCTGCGACGGGCTCAGTGACAGCTCCGAATCCAGTGACAGCTCCCGCTTCCGCATCAGCAGGAGGAAGAAGAGGGGGAGGAAGAGGGGGAGCAGGAGGAGGCGATGAGGCCAAGAATGCGTCTACTACATCCAGGTCATTCAGCCCAACCTCGCTCGATGTGGTCACCACCCAGATCTTCACCGTCTCGTACCTCATCTTTTTCTCCTTGCTAGGCACTCTGGCCAGGTTAGGCTTACAGGCGCTCACGACTTACCCCGACATGCCTGTCACCTTTACATCGGTGTGGCCCAATCTCGGGGGAAGCTTGATCATCGGGTTTCTGGCAGAGGATCTCGTTCTGTTCGAGCCACGGCCCATGGCTCCCGGCAGCGGCAGCGGCAGGGGCGGCGCCGATGACGGCCTCGCCCTTGATCCTCCTACCGGGGACAGTTCTGACGTCAGTCCTGACGCCGGCCCCGGCCCCGGTCCAGACGCCGATGCCGACGCCGACGTGGATGCGGATTTGGACATTGAGGCGGGAGCCGCAGCATCTTTGGCGGCCGTAAAGAAGGAGATCCCGCTGTACATCGGCCTGGCCTCTGGCTTCTGCGGGTCCTTCACGTCTTTCTCGGCCTTTGTGCGGGACATGTTTCTCGCCCCCTACGGTGGACTCCTTGGAGGTGCCAACACCGCCGGCGACGCCGCCCAGTCAACCACCATCGGCGGTGGCGGCAGCCAACACCAGAACGGCGGCTACTCTTTCATGGCCTTTGCCGCTGTGCTGCTGGCCACGGTGTCGCTCTCGCTTGGCGCAGTGCGCGTAGGTGCCCATCTGGCTGCTGCGTCACAGACAACCCTCCACCACGTCCGCTTCCGCCTTGGCGGTCTCATCCGCCGAGCTCACCTCGACCGGCTGGCAGTGGTCGCCGGCTGGGGCTGCTGGGCTGCGGCCATCGCTCTCAGCGCCTCGCCTCCCGCGGGGCAGGAGCAGTGGCGCGGCCAGGCGATCTTTGCGCTCGCCTTCGCGCCCCTGGGCTGTCTGGCACGTTTCTACACGTCGTTGGCGCTCAACGTCTTTCCCCGCTTTCCCCTCGGCACCTTCGCCGTCAACGTGGCTGGCACCGCCGTTCTGGCCGCCTGCTGGGACATGGCCCATGTGCCGCTCGGGGGCGTTGTGGGCTGCCAGGTGCTGCAGGGCGTCGAGGACGGCTTCTGCGGCTGCCTCACCACCGTGTCGACCTGGGTGGCCGAGTTGACGGCCATGCGCAGGAAGCGCGACGCGTATGCTTACGCCACTGCCAGTGTCGGGGTCGCCTTGGTTCTCGCCTTGGCTATCATGGGTGGCATGGGATGGAGCGGGGTGGGATTTGCACCGTTGGCCTGCTCCCATTGACTGACTGCCTGCCTGCCTACCTGTCTGCCTGCTTGAGTATCCTCTCGCATCACTCACTTCTTCTCAGGAGTGCGCGTAGCCTTGCAGCCAGTGGACACGGGGACGGGGAGGGCGATGCTAGAGGGTCTGACAAATAGACCCCACACACATGCATCCCGGCGCCGAAACCCAGCGTCGAGGATGTCCCTGCCACCCTTGGGCCTTTGCCGACAGTGAGCCAACGGCTTGCTCAGACACCAGTACCAAAAAAGCCGCTATTTCATGTCACCTTGTGTCACATGCCGGCAGCTTCGTACAGCCTGTGACGATAGGGATGTCTATCGAGACGTGGTCAGGTGCCGGGTAAGAGATGGCCGACCTCTGTGGCAGCAAGCCTCTCTCTAGATGCGCAAATACACAAGCTTCCCTTCCCTTGTCGAAGCACCGCTGACTGTTGACCTTGTTTGGCCCCTGCGCTTCCCGTCCTCGAAAATAAAAGATGCCCCAGTCTTTGGTCGTCAACAGAGATGTTCTTCTCGACCTGCTTCTGCCGCACATGGACTATCATTGCCCCGGGAGGAGGTCTTGGGTGCATGCTCCTAGACCAGGCCGGCAATGAAGTATATCCGTCGAGATGCGGCGCCGTGCTCTGTCTTGCTATACACACCCAGCGGGCGGGCCGCAGGGCTAGGCTTGGAGCTCGCCGCCACACTTATGGTCCCTAGTTGTATGCCACAGCCTTCCCACCTCTCCCGTAGCCCACTCAACCTTCCTACGCATCTACTTCCTCACCTTTCCCCTGCCCTCTTCCTTTCACCTGGTTGACTTTTCATCTTTCTAATGACTTTCAATTCCTCGTGCTGAACCTGCACACAATTTGTCATATGCAGGTACCTGGATCCTCGGACGAGCACTGCGGTCCTCCTCCAGCAAGAGCCGAACGGCGCCTCTGCGGACTTCAATCTTGCCCACAAGAGCCCGGCCTGACCATGTGCAGATAGCCTTTTGTTTTGCTGTCGCTGACCTAAACAGTTGGAATTGGCTTCAGGTCTGGCTCGGTAAGAGGAGATTACGGAGGGTTTTAGGCGATCTCGGCGCGTGGTTGACAGCGCTGACGGCACCGCTGCTAGAGGCAAAGCTCCATCTCTTGCCGGCGACACCGCAGGATGGTGAGCTGAGGAGCAGAGATCTCTTTAGCTAGTGGCGCTGATGGCGTGGTCCATGTCGACCGCAGGTCTGCAAGACAGGCCAGCCGTGCGGAGAATCCCGCTGCTGTGGATGAGCTCCCCTGCGGCATTGCCCGTGGTCGACCTCTGCGGGGCCTGGCTGGGGCTGATGGCGCCGGGAAAGCGTGCACCGTCTGGCGGGCGCCATCGGCGACCGCGGGTGGTACGGTACGGCTACTATAGTTACAGCCTTGGCGGCCACTTTGACAAGCCGATGGAGGGCGTCCGCTTCGTCTCAGAGCCCAGCCCCGCGCCCGATGATGATCTCTGCTCGGTGCTGCGGGCCGGGGGCTGCGTCGATGCTGTGGGTGCCATGACACAGGCCAGCTCGATCTGTGCAAGTACTACGGCGGCGCTGACTCCTAGCTATACCGTGGTTTTGTCCTGGCTCTCGGAATGTGTGGCATGAGGGGTAGCCGCGACGAGCTGAACACTCAGGGATATCAAACCGAGATGGCGTTGAGGGAGAACGGCTGACAGCCACGGACTGGAATGGGTGCCTTGCGAGTTACCTCACAACCCGGCGACCAAGAACATGTGTAGGCTGGCTGCCTGTCGTTTCCTGATAAAGAGCGCACTCACCTACTCCTTTACAAAGCCGCCTTCATTCTACGATAATTGTAAGAAAAAGATGTATATTTAACCTTTCTGCCGGAAGTTGTTGGCTGGGCGGCTGAACCACCCTTGAACCACATTGAACCTGGACCGAACACACTCCTCGGATGGCCATGGGCTCTACCCCTCTTCTCTATTTGCTCCATTGCGGCCTCCCCTGTTTTCCACCTCGTGATATTCTTGCCCGATTCTTTTCTGGTCCTTCCTCTTTGCATTCCGGGGCCTAGCACTATTTACATACCTACCTCCTCGCGTATCTTTTTTTTTGTTACCCAACTGATTCCTACCCAAGGTACCTAGCAGATGTGTTGTAAGACCTCCGTCAGGAGGGGGTATCCGACAATCCCATGAGGCCGCCATCGCCTCGGCCGGCCGGGCTACTCGCCGCCGTACCATTTTCCCTCTTTTCCCACGTACATCTGGCCCCAGCTGTCATGGCTCACGGCTACGTCGACTGGCCGCCGGCTCGACAAGTCGGCCCCGCATCAGTGGCAGCGTGCGGCACCGCCGTGACGCGCGAGATTCGTCGCGACAACACGTCCCACGTCGAGGGCCTTCCCGAGCTCGCGGCCAGAGACAGCGGCTACGATGCGGGGCGCTGCAACCTGTGGCTCTGCCGCGGCATCCAGTACGCCGACAACCTGGCCAACGTCCAGACGTACGTGCCCGGCCAGAGCGTCCGCGTGAGGGTCAAGCTCACCATCCCGCACGACGGATCCGCCAACGTAAGCATCGTGCACACTTCCGACAACACCCTTGTGGGCGGGCGAGTCCTCAAGCTGTGGCCCAGCGGCTACGCCAACGACATGCACTTCTACGCAAAAACGCTGCCGACGGACCACACCAACTTCACCCTCACCATGCCTGATGTGACGGATACGTGTTCCATCCCGGGCGCCTGCGTAAGTGCCTACCTGCACCTTACCTGCCCCGGGTATCTACTTCCCACTTATCTACCTCGCTACCTACCTAGGTAGGTACCAGGTAGGTAGGTACCTAGGTGGGTGGGTAGGTGTTTAAACACATTCCTTGGCCGGCACCCGCTCCTACTGCCTTCGGTACCTCTGAGATAGATGGACATTTATGAACTCGCGATCAAGGGCGTCAAGCGTCAGGCGCCAAGCGTCAGGTCTCACTGCTAAAAGACTCTCTTGCCCCGATACCTGCAGGTTCTCCAGTGGTGGTGGCATGCCACTGCGGCAAGACAAACGTACGAGTCTTGTGTCGATTTCGCCATGGTACCTCTCGCCGTAGCCAAGCAAAACTAGATATACGTGTGCATGTGGTAAGTAGGCTTCATCTAGTCATAACGGATGTGAGAAAGGTTTATAAGGCAAAAGCCGAAAGCAAGGCAAACTAACTACCATCTAGGTACCTAGGTACTACTAGGTAGGGAGGCACAGTTAAGAATCTGCTACCTACCCCCGAGAGACCGGCCTAAGCTAGGATTGAGCCGAAACCCGAATAGTTGTCCTTCGCAGATATCTATCATCTATAGCACCCTTTTTTTTTGCTCCATGGGTCGGGTCCTTTGTCCCCCTCCCCCCCCCCCCCTTTTTTTTTTTTTTTTTTTTTTTTTTTTTTTTTTTTTTTTTTTTTTTTTNTTTAACCCATTTAATTCGATCTTTTCTCGTGTATCACCAGATCCCCAAAGAAAATCCGCCAGATCCACCATGCGCAGCTGGTTCGCTTAGCAAGCACTATAAGCAAACAAAAGTCTCGCCATGGCCCAGGTCTTGAAGCCGAAGACGAGGCGACCTGGCAAGCTGGAAGCGGGAAGTTGGAAGAGTAAATCAAGCGACAGCAGACAAGCGTGGCTACGGAGGTTGCCTCAAAGCCACCCAGTGAGCTGTTTGGACTATTGCAACTTCGAAGTCCTCTTCGACATACTGTTGAGGGAAACGGGGGGAGATAAGGATTAGTTATTGTCCTGACGTGGAGGTGGTTTTGACCTAGACCAAGGAAGGGGATGGAGGAAGTAAGGGACTCACAAGTCAAAGAAGGCGAACTGGGTCGGCGCGGAGCCGAACTCGTATACGAATCGGCTGGCCAGGTAGCTGCCGAAGATAGCGCGGAGGTACTTGTCCGGGACGCGCTCGACGATTGTCTCTAGGCCGATCTTGTCGAGAAGCAAGCGCGGCAGGGCATCGAGCAGGACCGAGGCGCGGATCTTCTCGTTGGTCCACAGCTCCGAGTGCTGCAGCTCCTCGTCCAGCGTCGTGATGGCGACCGAGAGCTTGTCGGAGAGCACGGAGCGCGGCACGCCCGTCTCGGAATGCTCGCGCCAGATGGCCTCGAATTCGAGGCGTGCGTTCTCGCAGATCTTGGCCTGCACCTCCCGCACGTAGGCCTTGTAGAACTCGGGGGCGTTGCCGCGGGAGTCGTGGCACATGTGCGTGACGAAGCCCTCGTCGTCGAAGCTGAGCGCGGCCAGGACCTCGAGCGACGACGACGTGACGCCGCCCTTGTTGGCGCTCGCGTCTTTGAAGAGCACGCAACCCGCGGCCTCGAGGCGCAGCTTGGCGTCCTGCGTGATGAACAGGTTGGCGCCCTCGACGATGTAGGGCACGATGGCCTTGCCGTCGCGGATCAGGCGGCCCACGGACACGAGGTCGATCGACTCGGGCCGTCCGCCGCAGGGCACAAACATGTCCGTCAGGCCGCTGTCCTGCAGGTGGAACATGTTGCGGAACGCGGTGCCGTTGGACACGACCTGGCCGCCGGGCAGCCGCACGTTGACGTCGTCGCACAGCACCCGGTAGCCCTCGGGCGACAGCTTCGCCAGGTCGAAGTGCGAGATCATGACGCGACGCGCCGCCAGCCGCCGCAGCTCGTCGATGTCGATGCCGTTGGGGTCAACCAGCACGCCCGACCCGTCCACCACGGCCGTGTACTTCTCGTTGCTCAGCAGGATCTCGTTGCTGCCCAGGTCGCCGTCCGGCCCGCCCGTCTGCATCTTGCGCACCGTGGCCGGGTCGAGGCCCAGCTTGCGGTAGATGCCCTTGATGTACTCGCGCACCGACAGCGTCGTCATGCCGTACGCGTCGTGCGGGATGCCGCCCAGCCGCGGCGACTTGCCGGTGAAGAAGGACTTCCACCAGGGCGCGCCGCGCCTGCGCGCGTGCTCCGTGGCCCAGTCCACCAGGTCGGCTGTGTTCTCGTCCGGGCCCATGAAGAGGATCTCGGGCTTGCCGTACAGGTCCACCAGCGGGTTCTTGATGCCGGGCGTCTCGGCCGGCAGCAGCAGGTCGAGGATGCTGTCGATGTACTTCTCGAACGCCTCGCGCGCCCGGTCCTGCTGCTTGGGGTCCAGCAGGATCACGCCCTTGGAGCCGCCCTCAGGGATGTCCTTGTTCTTGCGCTGCTGGGTGCTGGCGAGCCCGTAGTTCTCGTCGAACAGGCTCCGCGCGTTGATGGAGTAGGCCTCCTTGCTGCGCGACCGCACGATGCGGATGCCGCCCCGCGCGATGTCCTTGAAGCGGAGGTGGAAGCCGCGCGACTCCGACGTGATGACCAGGAACATGCCGTACAGCGGCGCCGGGTACTCGATCTCGGGCAGGAACGACGCGTCCAGCCGGAAGCTCAGCGCCACCTTGGTCGGGGTGAAGTAGTTGGTCTTGAGCACGGCGTTGTTGAACACGCGGAAGGCCGTCATGACCATCTCCTCGTGCTCGTTGGACACCTCCTTGGTGATGCGGTCCTTGAGCCGCGCGTCCGACAGCACCTCGACCGCCGGCGTCGGCGCGATCGAGTGGCGCTCGAAGCCCGGCCCCACGCTCAGGTGGACGCTGGCGAAGGACGCGTAGAGCGCCCGGACCAGGCCCGGGTAGGACGTGATGATCTCCAGGATGTAGTCGGGCGTGAAAGTCTCGGTGCGCAGCCGCCGCTTCAGCTTCGACAGGATCTCGGCGTGTGCGTTGTTGCTTTTCGGGTCGAGCGCCTCCGAGAGCGAGGCGTACTCGGAGCCGAGCCGGTTGAGGAAGTGCTGCACGAAGACCCAGACGCAGTGGCCGTAGATGGCCTCCTGCAGGCTCAGCTCGCCCGTGGCGAACAGCGCGTGCAACTTGTTCTGCGGGATGCAGTACAGCAGCGACGTCTCCTTGGTGATCTGGTGGATCGACTGCTCGATCGGCGGGTACTTGCCCTCCAGGTTGGGCGCCGGCCGCAGATAGATGCTCATGACGGTGATGCCGTTGGAAAACTGCTCGACGTACTTGCGCGAGCTCGTCACGCCGTAGTAGTGGTACAGATCGCTCAGAGCGCTGAAGATGCCTCTAGCCGTGCGCGAGCGAAAGGCCACCACCAGGCGCTTCTCGGGCGAGTCCTCGATGTCGAAAACCTCGATCACGGGGCCCGTGCGGTTGACCGCGAGCTCGATGATCTCCTGATAGATCTGCTTGGTGTTGCGGGTCGCCTTGGCCAGGAACATGCGGTCGCTGATCACCTCGAGCCGCGTCTCGCTGGCGTCCGCGTTGGGGTCCACAAAGGTGCACTGGTAGACGAAATAGCACCGCAGCGTCGCGCTACTGCCCGTGGACGGGCCGAGCACGCCGGGCGACCGGAACGTCTCGACGCGGAACCGGCGGCTGGTGTCGGTGCTGTCAAGGTATTTGGCCTCCAGCCGCGTCTCGTAGCGCGGACCACCCAGGCTGCTCCGCCCAGGCTCGCTCGTGTCGATGTAGATGGCATGGTCCGACGCCTCCATGTCGAGCCGGATCTCCTCCCGCTTGTCCTCGCGCGAGAAGGCCGCCACCTTGGCCGCGTAGAGCGACGTGACGTGGTTCGCGATCACGGTGGGCGCCTCGAGCTGGAAGTAGACGTCGTCGATGCCGAGCTCATTGTAGAACCACGCGATCTGCTCATCGGCCAGCGTCTCTGGGATCCACCCGGCCTCGGCGATGATATTCCGCACTGCCAATCGCCCAAACCAGAGTCAGTCTTTCTTCGCAACGGTCCTCCCACGGCCAGCGATGGGCGACGATCAACCGATCCCTCGACGGAACCCCCCGACGGCAGCACTGGGGACTGCGGACACTCCGAAAGACCACATTATAGCCGTAATAAGGGCTGGGCACAGTGTGGGTGGGCATATGACAGAAAGAAGCACGAGAGGAGTAAGAAGAGCAAGGGGATAATCATGTTGACCTACGCACCTTCCTTCATCTGCTCGACTTTGCCCTTGAACTCCGGCGCAACATAGCCGACAGTGGCCGATCGGAGGATCCTGTGCCCGTTGCCATTGGCCCTGGAGAGCAGGGGGACGCTGAAATGCGTCGGCTGGGGCGACGGGTGGCGGGAAGGCTCATCCTTGACCTTGCCCAGCAGCTTCTGGGTCGGACTCGGGACGGGGGATGCCATGATGGTGTCGCCCGAAGACTCAAAAGGATCGATATAATCGGGAAACCTGTCCGTGGGCAGATTAGTGGTCTGGATTCTCAACATCATGATTGGTGCTGCTGGCTGTTGGAAGACTGCTGCTAGAAGACTACCAGAAGGCTGCTAGCAGGCTGGTGCAGATTGAGACGTAGTAGACCAGTTCCCCCCTCCGGACAAGAGGGGACAGGATAAGGTCAAAGACAAGGAGTCGAAGCGGCTAGTGCCGAGATGGAGTTAAAGAGAAGGGCAGGCAGGAGGGAGAGGAGGGAGGGAGCGAGGGGGGCGTAGACGAAGAAAGAAATACGATATCATGGGATATTCTGGGATATTATGGAAGATTATGGATAGTGGTAGTACTGAGGATCCTGTTGTTGGGATATGATGGCTGCTCTCTGGCGGCCGGGCGGCGGGCAGGTCTCTATAGAGGGCCGGGCCGGGCAAATGGGGCAGAGCCAGATCAACGGTCGCGAGGAGTGGCCGAAGGGCAGATCAACGGGTCGAAGAGGCAGGCCTAGGCGGCAGATAGGGATAGAACGGAGTTGGGCAGGGGCAATGGCAAAGAACAGTGGCGCTGACAAAGAAAGGCAGTGCGATATCATACAGGAAGCGGTGACGGGCAACTCGAGATGAAGATGACATGGGACGATGCAGGCGGCGTGGACTTGCCCGTATAAGCAAAGCGGTCCCAAACCCACCACAACGACCTATGTAATGTCTGTCGGTCTCAAGCGGGACGAAATCGGATTCAAGCTGCGCTTGCAGAGCGTGATGCGAGGTTATGGGGGAGGGGCACGGAGAAGTGCAAGCAGGTGAATGGTAGATGGCAAGAACGGTAGGAACCGATGGGGTGTGATGTTGACAGGGTCAGAAAAAGAGGCCAGAAGACCGGACGGCCCAGCAGGCCACCACACCAGCAGGAAGGGCGGAGATAATCAGACAGGGTTATCTCTGTCTCGAAGTGCGGGTAGAGAGGCAGAGACGGAGGCAGGCAGGGAGGTAGATGGTAGACTGTGGATTGTCACACAGACACAGAGCTCACCGCTCCAAAACCCAGGACACGAGCCTGAGATAAGGGCGTTCCGTGTTCGCTCGTTCTGATTCGAAGACATGGCGTAGTTTGGACTTTGACCAACAGCTGCGGGCGCGGCACCTACCAGATTTAGGACGGAGAGTGTCTGTGTTGCCTGCGTTGCACAGGGCGGCGGTCCGCTCTCGGCCGGTCTTTGATAACGCGAGAACCAGTGCTATCTGCTCTGAGGACGGGCTGCTGATGGTGGCTGTCGGCGGCCGCCCTCAATTTTAGTAGTGCCTGTGTGAGGGGGAGTAACCACGGCGGTCAGACGGGAAACACGACTGGAGGAATCGTATGTGAGCGCGCTGGGCCGGAGAAGTACAAAAATGGAAGTGGATGAGAGCCCACAAGACGGGGAAATAAGTAAGGCAGAGGCGGACTGCCTCAGTAGTAGGAGAGGTAGTGAATGAGGAGGCGGGAGGCAACAGGCAGGTGGGCTTGTCGGTAGGTTGTAGGTAGTGAGACACGACGGCGGGGAAAGTGATACACGAGAAAGAGACTTTCTCTAGTCCGGCGGGGTCCCAGTCGTTGCTCAGACGGATAGGGACGGTGTGGAATGCGGTTTATAAACGAAGGAATTGAGCCAACAAGTTGGAAAAGAAAGGTGGCCTGGGAAGAGGGTGGACGAGAAGTTCGCTTGAGTGCTTTGGCTTTGTTTGGGCCAAGCTCATCTCAGCTACAGCGGCCGCTCGCGTTGTTTGCCAGCTTCAGCTTGCCTACGGGTAGCTGGTAGGTACGAAGTGCCCGGATAATTTCAGGTTCCCAATGTAGGAACCTAGCTGGGTAGGTAGGTAAGTAGGTAGTTAGGTAGTATGTAGGGAGGTAGGCGACACGTACCAGTCCGGTACCTGATCTGCTTTAATCAAGCTAGTCGAGTCGGCCAGACGTCATGCTGTGGAAGGAGTGCCCAGTTCCCAGTTCCCAGTTCCAATTGCAAGTGCACTGGGTGCAGCAGGGAAAGGGAGGGAAGCGGGACGGTGGAGGGAAGCGGAAAGCAAGGAGAAGGGGTCAATCGCAGTCGGCTCCAGGATCGACACGAAAGCTGACCAGCTCGACCAGCCGTATCGCATAGGTCCTCCCGAGATTTGTAGACTACGCCAGACAAGGATCCGGTTTGAAGCAGCCAGCCCGAGCACGACAGCGAACTTGCAGCAGGGTCGAGGGCCGAACGTACAGGTACAAGCTCATATGACAGGTGTAGGATTGGACGAAAGCGGGCAAAGGGTAGCGGGAGAAAGCGGGAGGCGGCTTTGAGAGAAATAGGCACCTAGTTGGTAGATAGCAAGTACTACACCTTTGTCTGGATATGCTGGTCGTTAGCAGTCTCGTAATGGAGGCAACCAGAGATAAGGAAAGGGCTGGGCTCGGTTCGGATCTAGGACCGGTTGCTGAAAATAGAACGGTCAAGGTGTGGGCCCCCAGCACAGGTGCGCGAAAGGGGTGGTGCTCGGCAAACAGGAATTGAGAGGATATGAAGTAAGCTGAGAGGATGCTGAGTGGAGAGGGAGGGGGAGGGAGGGAGATATCAAATGTGATTGTGCTGGAGCCTGGGAAGGGGGTTTCTGTCGTCTCGTCTTTATATCGCTGACCGTGAACGGTGGCTACTACTGCTCACGAGTCGAGCTGAAAACCACGATTACCTGCGGTCATATTTGGTGGACCAATCGATAACACCAATTGCTCCCCATCCACAATCCAGCCCCTTTCTGCCCTGTCGCTGTTAGTGGCAGCTCCCTCCCAGGTCCAGGTAGGTATGGAGTGAGGTCAAACTTCCGCCGAGTGCCGGATAACACAAACCAATGCAACACGCGTGTTTTCTCTTCAGAGCTACTACGTATGTAAGTACCTTAGGTATTCCGTACCACCCAACTGCCTGACAGGAGCTATCTGGCCTACCTATCAATTGCACTACTTACCACCCAGGTAAGTCCTTCCCTATGTAGCTGAAACCATATCAATCAGCGTCGGGACCTGCACGAAAGCTCTGGTTGCATCATTTCATTTCGATGTCACATTGAGGCACCTGCTCACCCATCCCCTGGGCCGTTCCTCTATCTTCATCGGTGAGATACAACGGCTTGTAGTCTGAGGAGGCGGCGAGGGTTCGCAACGCAATGAATGCCTGGGGACCTCTGATCATGGCGTTTTTCTGCGCCGGTTTTGCATCGAGGGACCGTGACCAGAAAACGAAAGCATCTCATCTTGTGATGTGTCAAAACAGCCACGTCTGTACGTAAATGTACGTAACGAGTCAACCACTCTGTCGAACTGTCGCTAAGCCTCTCTTTCCCTCCGCATTATACCGGCCAGTGGCCGACCCACCTGCCCCGCGTCCAGGAAATCCAACTGGGTTTCCATTACCCCCATGTTACCGAATCCGGCGATGGCCGGCTCCAGTTTGTTCACAGCGTTGTGAACTTTGATGGCCTCGTGATCGTGATTCCTTTCACTGATTCCTGTCATGCTACACGGGAGTCTAGGCCCTCTGTACTCCCGCTCTCCTGGAACATTGTATAACACAGCCGCAACATGATACACGTGTGTGGACACCATAAGCACGCCAAACAGAGCCAGGACGACGACGTCTAGTCAGTCAAGGTGGTCGATCACCAGATGACGGATGTGCCAAATCTCTGAGCTGGAGGTACCTACCTCTACCCACCTAAGGTGTAGGTAGGGGTTAGCTTCCATACCTACCTAGGTACTGTGTCGATGGTATCTGCCCCAAGGAGGTGGCAGTCAATCTCGATCAACCTCTCCTGCTGCAGGTACATGCACCCTCTGCCGAGCGGATGATCAGAATGGGAAGGTATTGCCGCTTTTCCGTCCGCTCTCCCCTTCACGAGCCCCACATCAACAGAAGTCGATTTTTGGGGCCAAGCCCTCCCCTATTTTCCACCGGACAGACCTCCTCGGGTTCACCTCACCAACTCCCGTCCCAACCTACCTCTACCGACAGTAGGTAGAGGTACAGATAGGTAGGTACTGGAGGGAGGTAGGTAGTAGGTATCACAATGTTGTATATCTCCCAACGGTATTTGTAAATGTGCTCTAAAGTCTCACTCAACTCAGCCAATGCCCACCGACGGACCAACCGGGCATGAAATCGACTGACCCGGAACGCCCTATCGGCATGGAATGTAATGACATGGACATACCGGTGGCTCTGCCGGCGCCACCGCCATCCGGCGATTGCAGCGCACCCACACGGGCAAAGAAGGTTGGTTTGGTCTCGGGATGTCGTGCCGTCGTCTCTAGTGGAGCGGCGAGGGGATTGGGACCATCACCCCGCTCTGGGATCTGTTTGACCTGGCACCTGACCTGACGCTTGACCTGGCTAGTGCCAAGTCAAACCCCTTGCCACGCAGTCCGCATCACGCTTCACAGTCTGCCTTGATTGTGTGGCCAACCTGAGCCGCTCCAGGACGGGAGGCAGGAGCACCAGGCGCAAACGCAACCGTACCTCATAGCTGAGGGTGTCGAGAAGCCGCCCTTGCGGCCTTCGTTCTCCTCTCAAATAATAGACAATTTGAAGGATGGTCCATCGAGTTTCCTCGGTCGCTTTCCTTTGTTGTGCCCGAGAAAAGGATCACGCAAGAAGAGCCTCAAACGGAGAGAGTTTTCGCTTTTGTCCTCACACTGACGACGCAGGTCGACGACCATGCGGGTCTGTCGTGGCCTCTCAAGGCTATCGTTGCTGGCGACGGTAGCTCTTGCTACTGTTGTATCGGGCAATGAAAAAAATGAAGTGCGGCAGTCTAGCATTGGGACTGGCGATGCTCCCGGCTGGCATCAGTATGTCCGCGCTCCGTCGACGAAATCTATGCGCCCTCGGCGGGTTCTCGCGCAGTACACAACGGGCAATGTGTCGAATCCAGAAGGACTTATTACAGGCTCGGCTGCGACTGTGCTGTCGCGGCTAGCACCCGGGAATCTGAGGCCGTCCATCGTGGTGGACTTCGGACAGAATCTGGTTGGGACATTGTCGGTGCGATTTACAGGTGCTTCCACAGGAAACAAGACCACCGAGCTGCCTGGTCTGCCGGGTATCAGGCTCGCCTTCTCAGAGACGCTTAAGTTCCTGTCTAACCGGAGCGATTTTAGTCGCTCCGACCATGCCAGTGGTGTAGGTCGTGCCCACGGGCGAAAACAAGGAGGATTTATGCACCCTGTTCATCTCATACACATCATCGTGTCGCCAGAGCTGACCTAGGCCTGCTATTGATTCTTTGACACAGGCCGCAAAGCTCACGCCGGGAACCGACCAGGTAGGCTGAAGGCTGACTGCTCGACAGGCTGCATCGCCCATGTCGATTCGGCAACCTGGCTGACCAGCCTCCGTCCCCGCTTGCAGATCGCTGTAAGGACCGATCCGTACGAGTGGACCGACCAGTCTGGCTGTGAGTACGGGAACCAGGTTTGCGCCGATGGCTTGCATGGGTTCCGCTATGTCAGGATTTCGCTGGAGGCGCTCGATGCAGACGCTCCGTACACGTCGTCGTACGGCACGGTGCAGATATCGTCCATGTCACTTGAGATTTCCGCATTCCTCGGCACCCCGGATACCTTCGCGGGCCACTTCGAGTGCTCTGATGGCGATTTGACCCAGTGGTGGTACGATGCCGTTTATACGAACGACTTATGCATCGACGTTTTTCGGCTCAACGACACCGAACCGCGCGGCGCCGGCAGTCCCACGCTGGTGGGCAAATTGGTGCTGCACGATGGGCCGAAGCGCGACCGCGACCCCTATGTTGGAGACTTGGCCGTCTCTGCACTCACTTCATATCTCTCACATGACGCTTCTGAGGCTGCGCGAAATGTGCTCGAGGACCTGGCGCTGCACCAGCGGGACGACGGCTGGATTCCTCCCGCCAGCATGCAAGCTCAACCCCAATTTCTTTTTCCCCCCTGCCTAACCAACCCTAACTACCTTACCTACTTACCACATCCCCCCTCATTCATTGTCTTCACGCCGATGTTGGTGCTGCGACTGCTGACCCGATCGCCCTTGATGGGACTGCAGCAACGACTACACGCTACCCTTGTTCGACTACCCCCTCTGGTGGGTGGTGTGCAGCTGCGACTATGTGCTGTACACCGGGAATGTCTCCTTTCTGCAGGCTTTCTGGCCGGTCCTTGTGAAAATCCTCGATAACTTCTACCCCGGCTTTATCAACGACGCGACGGGGCTCCTCGAACGGACGCAGCCGTACGGCGACTATGCCTTTCTTCCCCGCAACGGCCCCGTGACATACTACAATGCCCTGTACGTCCGCGCACTGAACTACGCTGCCGATCTCGCCACGGCGGTGGGCCGCGGTGGCGGCGTGGAGGCCCGATGGCGCAGCCGGGCCCAGGCCATCGGGTCGGCGCTGCTCAAACGCAATTGGGATGCCAGTGTCGGCGCATTCTTCGACGGCAGCGAGTGCGGGTCCCACCAGCTCTGTCCCACACACGCACAGGACGGCAACAGCTTGGCCATCCTGTCGGGGATTGCAAACGCCACAACAAGCGCGCTGAACGGGCGAGACAGCATCGCCGAATCTATCCTCGCCTACCTGGGCAGTGCCCTGCGTCGGCCGTACGGAAACGCCTTTTACGACAACGACCAGGCGGGCGGAGGCTTCTCCCAGCGCGTATACGCGTTCATCTCATACTTTGAGATTTCTGCGCGACTACGGATACCCTCGGCCGTGGAGTCCGGCTTTGATGAGTTACGCCGCCTGTATGGCTGGATGGCATCACAAGACCCCGGCGTGACATTCTGGGAGGGGATTGGGCCGGACGGCAGTCCATACGAGGGCGGCTTCACGTCCATGGCCCATGGATGGTCAACCGGAATTGTGCCTCTGATGGCGAATCGCGTGCTCGGCATTGTGCCGACGAAGCCAGGATTCCGAGGATGGGAGATTGCGCCCGTCATTGGCGGAGGATTGACTTGGGCAAAGGGCACCGTGCCAACCCCGTTCGGCGAGATTTCCGCCTCCTGGGCAGCAGACGATGGCAGCACCAGAGTTGGGGGAGACTTCCGCCTCGAGGTCAACTCGCCCTCGGGCACGACGGGCGTCGCTGGTATTTTGGTATCTTCTCCAGACACCTCCGTTCTTATGAGCGTGGCACTTGATGGAAATGTTGTCTTTAATGGTACCAAGGGCATCTCGGCCGATGGCGCTACGTACAACAACGCGGGGCGTGTAACTCTTCAAATCGGGAGCGGCAAACACGAGATTTGGGTCACGTCAAGTCCGTAGAGCATGGAAGGGACGGAATAAGTCGTAGGAATAGAATCCTCATCAGGGATGAATTTCAGTCATATGACCTATCACGTGAAGAAATAACTTGCTCTGACTTTGGTCTCGCGCTGAATCAGCACGTCTGAGGGGAGGGCAAGACTCACATGGCACGTGAGCCCCACTTCAGCCGGCACCTTTGAGGTCACAAAGAAAAGAGGGCGTGGAAAACCATCATAAAATCCCCCAAAAAAATCATCCATCGCAGAACGAGCCCGCCAAGGTAAATCAGCGCCCCCATCGAAGCACGCAGAAGTCCGCCACACGACTGACAGACTTCCCGAAGATGGTTGCCGCGAAGAAGCACGTTCCCATCGTGAAGAAGCGTATGTTGGAGCCCGCCGCTCGCCCGTCCTGATCGTACCGCAATCACCCTGCAATCCTCCACCGGGCCGGGCCACGATGATTGGGAATCATCGCCGCTGGCTTGCTCGCCCTGCTACTTGAGGGAATGGCGGCGAGAGATTGGAGAAATTGTACCACGCTGACTCGAGCAACGATCCTGTAAAGGCACGAAGCGCTTTATGAGGCACCAGAGCGACCGCTTCAAATGCGTCGCTGCGAGCTGGAGGAAGCCCAAGGGCATTGACAACCGGGTTCGCCGCCGGTTCAAGGGCAACCTGGCGATGCCTTCGGTTAGTCTTTCTTCCCCTTGCCTGCTCTCCCGAAGTATACTCAGTCCGCGAAGCACAGAGCGCCTGTTAACTTGAGCAATACTTTTCGGCGTGCAGATCGGCTACGGCTCGAACAAGAAGACCCGGCATATGATGCCCTCAGGACACAAGGCGTTCCTCGTCAGCAACGTTAACGAAGTCGAGCTTCTGCTGATGCACAACGACACCTACGCTGCAGAGTGCGTCTTTCCTCCTTCCTGAACCGGGAACCATGGCCCTGCGAGAGGGTAGCAAACTGACACTGCGAAAACTCATGTGTAGGATCGCCCACAACGTTTCCTCCAGAAAGCGAATCGACATCATTGCGAGAGCGAAGCAGCTCGGCGTCAAGGTTACGAACCCGAAGGCGAAGGTCACGACGGAGGTGTAAATGGGTCGGTTGGTCTGCTTGGCGCTATCTGCATGGTTCTTCTTTTCTCTTTTATCACGGTTTGGCGGCTTCATGGACACGGGATATTTGCTGTTCGTCTGCGGAAGGTCGGCACATAGCAAGCATGCTAGGGGTCCCCGAGGCCTTAACGAAAATGAACAAAATTTTGATACCAGCTGCCCTTGCCGCAAGCAAGCTCGATTCCGGACGAGCGAAGCTGAGATGGGGGTGTGAGCACTGCCCGGGCCACGATGACTGGACCACCTTGGAACGAACCAGGGAATTGGAAGCAACAAGCAATGGGGGG